>SNQJ01S0038478.1:6653-18702 GCA_010110895.2 Picea sitchensis
AGCGGTATATTCTGTCATGTTTTGTTCTAGATCCAGGTGGATCTAGGGAGATCGGTTTGTGTCCGCACTCACGGATTTATCCATTAACACTAGCTCCAAAATATCATATGGATATCCTGGCCCCCGTGCCCAAAACCTCCAGCAACCTTGGTGCACTAATACAATCCCACTCCAAAATTTCACTTCTCTCTGCAAATCCAGCCCCCAAAATCAATCGTTCATCTCCCCGTAGAATGACCTCCCATCAACCTCCTTCCCCTCCTTATCCCTCCTTCACCGACTTCCCCACCTCATTTACTCCCTACCTAACTCATTTATTACCTTCTTATCCTTTCCCGTTAATGCCCCTTATCCCCTTTATTTAATATCTTATCCCTTGTAGTTAATATGTTATCCCGTATCAGGTACGTAACTTAATTTAATAATATAATTTATTATCCTCCTTTTATTTATTTAACTTATTAATTAATGAGTTAATTAATACTTAAATCAATCATTAACAATCATGAATAACTAATTAATAATAATTAATTAGTTAATGTTATTTTAAGAAATAATTATGGTTTAGCTAATCTTTTTAGGACAGTTATATTATTAAATTAATTATAATTAATTATCATATATACCTATATAAGCAGGGTCGTTACAGCATATAAATTATTGTTATTTCCATTAACTTTGAAATGCTAGTAGTAATTCTATGTTTAATTGTAACTAAGCATTTTAAGTTCATTAGAATGCATAATTTGTTACTAAAGTTTTTTTCTGCGTAGTAGCATTGGCCCGACCGTGGGGTTGATGACCGGGGGCATTACACCTTTGTCCTCGTATCTAATGGATTATGTCTTTGCATTACCAACACTGATATTTTGACCTTTGGCCTCTTTCTCATGGTAGAAAGATCCCTCTCCCTCTTCCATTTCTTGAATATGCATTCCTAAATTGAACTGATGTGTTTACACCCCCTAATTTTGCAAGATGTGCAAGCAATCATTTTGTTAGAATTACGCATATTATAATAATTTTTTTTCCAAACAATGTTATAGGTCATTTTTCTTTTCAATTCATAAACAAATTTATTATAATTCTCCATATTATAACAATTCCATGTTATTCTCCTCTGAATCATCTTTCCAATGACTATAATCTTTCCCGAATACGATATTTGAGATGAAAGTTATAGCTTCCCAAAAAGAAAATCACTTTCAACCCCTTTTATTTTCTTCTGCAATAGGATCTTGTCAAAATATTCCACAACTCCTTTAACTGGTACATAATTCGAACTCTGCCCCGACGCTTCCTTCAACCCACTTTCCATGTGACCACGACTCAAAACCATGGGCTTATTCACTCTTTAGCGGCTTCCTCTAGCGATTTTCCCGTATTCTTCTACACACGAGCTTGTTCGCAAATGTATCAGGGATCGGTTACTTCTAGGCCCTTCGCACCTCAACCCCTTTACCTTATCATGAGACTGACATTGGAACCAAGTGCTCTAGACTCCGTCCTTCGACTATTCTCCCATTTCAATCTTCCAACTCTCCCAAAGTAAACTTTGTTGAACACTGATATTAACTCCACTAGTAGATTGGATGGTTGAGAAAGATCCCGAAGGGATCTTCGATTGACGGTCTACGTGAATTCGCTACTTCTATCTTCAACACTTTCACTGGTAGAGACGTTGGACACCCCCGAAGGCCATACTCCCAGAGATGACATGGCATGATGATGTCATCTATGGTGATGTGGACCCATAACATGTGTGCCACATGTCACAAAAAAAATAATATGTTGGGTTCCAAAAAGTATTGAATCTGGGTGACACGTGTCCCCACACGACACCCCTACCACGTGGCCTACAACACGTCATCAATCAAATGGAGGGTCCACACTTTTCTCAATGATCTACAGTTGAGATCAAATACAGGACTCTGACATTCGGAAGTTTCACACTATCTCTCGGATAGCCAAATGCCAAGCTGAAATCGAAAGCTCACACTCCTCCCATAGCCAACGGCTATGGTTAAATCTGGGCTTCAGGCTTCGGGGTTTCTCGCTCCAGATGACCATCACACTCCCAAAATTTTGAAGGTCGAATTGGTGAAGGGAGGAGATCTATGACTAAGACTCTACCTTGATCAACGACTAGGATTAACTCCTGTACTTTGGAGCTTCAGAACTTTTCACACAAAAATAACTTTCACCCATAATACTTTGGATAGCTAAATTTCCGAATACTTGGAAATATATGGACATGTGTACCCAACAACCGACGATCAAGATTTACTCTGGAACTCGGGACTACGAGGAATTATCCACTCCGCGCCACCACAACCAATTTCTCTTAGAGTGTTGAATCGTCGAACCACTAGAGGATCCAACGAATCACACTTTCCCAGTGATATATGGTGTAGATTCACTCTGGGACTTCGTAGCTTCGAGATTTATCCTCCTAGCAACAAAAGGGTCAATTTTTCCTGAAGTGTCGAATCTTTGAATTGTGATATCTACGACTCACGCTCCATGATGGGATCTATGGATGAGATCCACTCTGCCTTACACACAATTTATAGCCCGAGAAATATGATCAATGGTTTGCATTCCCCTATGTTCAGATCCAACATATGGGATCTGATCTTCTCTATCGTGCACTCTCCTCTCATTTGGGTTTGATTTAATGACCCAGATCTAATCATTCATCCCAAATGAACAATTGTTGTGGTTTCTCTCCTCTATGGCTATGCTTCCCTCCAACAAAGGATTTCTCAATCTTTCAAAGGCTCGACCTTTGATCTCTCCACTGCAGGGTCAGCTCCTTAGCCTCTTCTTTCTTTCTCAAACTGCTACACCTCTTGAGCTTTTGAACATAGTCAAAGTGTTCTCTTATCACCCTCCCGTCACCCTATAAATTCAAATTTGACCAAGTCTAGGTTTGAATAATAGATGTTGAATTAAGAATATATCACCAGTTGGCCAAATTTCTCAAATTTCCCATGAATTTAACAACATAAATTGCGCCTTTTTCCCAATTCCACTCAATTACGTTTGATTTTTTCCATGAATGCATTGTAACTTGAAATTTGGCCACTTCGAAATCAATTCTCTATGAAAGTTCACTTTAATTAATCTTGATCGTCCCGTCGAAGATTAGTGTTGAACACTGGAGCTCCGATACCATTCTATAACGTACCCAGCCAACCACATGTTGGGCACGCTAGTTCAAGTACGCTTCTGAACTAATTTTGAATTCTGATACAATTTTAATTAATAAAGATGCATGAAATATTCACATGCATAGATCAATATTCATGCTACAACATAAAATAAATGAATTGCATGTCATGCAAAGCAATACCCAATAAGCATGCATAATATAGATACAATTTTCCTAGATAAATAAATACACAACGGATATAAATATACGGGTAAATGAAACCATGACAGAGAGAGCACTCATCTTCAATGAAATGAATCACCAACTGCTTGCAGACCAAGGATGTTCCAACCAACCATAGACATTGTTGTTACAAGTCTCAACAACAATGCCACCCCCGAGCGAGGGCTATGAGTCCTCAAGAACACTTCCATAATGTCACTCGACTTCCCAAACCAGTCAACACTCAAGATCTCACATGCTTCTCAGCACACACAACAATCCAAAGTACACCATATCTCTTCTACCCAGCCTGCACAACCCAAGAGAATGGACCCCCTTCTCTGCCATGCATTTCCTCAGGCTATCCACCTCCGTCCAGGGCTCCAATGCATCTGGCCAAGAATTTCCATGTTGGGACTCTAAAAATTCACAGCTATGGGAAAAAATTAACACATGCCAATGCATCTCAAACATGCAGGCATTAATTCATGGTTGGAATACACCAACAGTCATTATTGCCAACCAAACCATGGCTCCTCTCCACAATTTGTTTCTCTTTCCCAAGCCAAGATCAAAATGAATGAAGAACGAAGAGTGGCTAAAAGAGTGAATTGATGAATGAATGAATGAGTGAGTGAATTAGTGAATGAGTTCTTGAGTGAAGAAGAACCACCCAAACAAACCAAGGACGAGTTTATATAATTCTTGGAATTAGAGAACCACATGGTCTTACCCCAAGAATCTCACGTAACTGATATAGTCTATTAAAACAAAATTGGGTAAATAAAATACAAAATAGACACTTAGCCCCTCAAGCCCCCCTCTCTTGTGGAATCATAGCCCTCTATAACTCTTGTCCTTGTCCGTCTAGCAGTCAATGATGTATTTATTACTAATAATGATAAAAAAAAATTACATTTCCTAGGCACATTGGCATACCAAGAGCCATGTCCAACTAGAATCATGCCATGAAAGGAGTCATGTCCAGCATCATACCACAACAAAAATGGCTAGTGGTGGTTATGGATATCTAATAGAAAGGAATGGTGTTGATGGTGAAATAATCTAGAACTAATCCTTTTCCTTTAGCCTAGATTCATTTTTTTTTTCCAAAGGTCCCAAAGTTAAGCCACAAAGGTGATCTACATGCCAAGGTTGTAAAACACACCATCAACAAAATGATGCAAAATTCTCCAAAGCACGAACGAGGTAGCGTGTTTCAAGGTAGACTAGGATCTTACAAAATTCGATTACAAGAAATGGAGGTCTATAAAGAAATTAATGAGATAGGCATGCCTATAGGGCGACCATGGTCATGAGGAAGTTATGATGAGAGGACTAGTTGCCCATGTTTTTTGGATTAATCGCGACTACCTTGAAGATTAGACAATGGGGGACATTTTTAAAATCAAGCCGAGAGCATGACAGTTGGGTGAAATCGGTATGGAGGACCCGGCATTTCATATAGTATCAACCTGGCTGGCTAACATTTGACATTAAGAGAGACATGAGGTTGGGGTGTTCACAAGAATTTTTTGTTTGATTGCTCCTCAAGGAAGACTACTTGCTAGTGATTGCTACATGTAGGATTGAAGCTTGAATCTCACTGCGTACATCACTAAGGAATTTAGCTGAGAGCTCAGTTTATCCACTAGGGAGTTGAGAAGTCTTTTTATATCGGGGGTATTCTTGCATAACCGGGGATTTGTTCCACTTACATATAACAACTACTATCCGAACATGGTTGCAGGTGTTGTAACTGTTCATAAAGTTCCATCGCCTGCAAAGACCACCAGAGAGATAGCCAACAACAAATCTATAAGGTACTGTAAAGCTTTGCATTATGCTTATTTTTTCTATTCTAGTTGTAACTGGGAATGGGTTATGTGTGATATAAAATTTGAAATTCAGAAATAGATCCAATGAGCTATTGTCTATTTTCTAGTGTCTAGACCATTGTACTAACCAAGCTATTATCTAGACGATTCAAAGTTCAATATTTGGAAGGTAGAAATTGTATTGAATCGTGGTTTTAGGGTAAACTAATGTATGAAATTTAATGCTAACTAGTATATGCAATTTAATGTATGAAAAATTGTAGGAAAAATTGCACAGATAAAGGGTCTAATTTTCATGGAACTTCACCTTGAAACCTCAAGTTCAAGAGAGTATGACTTCCATATGTAGTTGCATAGAATACGACCGGCATATATGGTGCATATTGCAGGTGGAAGGTTGGCTAATCTAATAGACAACTAAAGGTTGTGCATGGGAATAGGACCATTGTTCACTGCATATATGGTGCATATTGTAGGTGGAAGGTTGGCTAATCTAATAGACAACTAAAGGTTGTGCATGGAAATAGGACCATTGTTCACAGGTAATCAACCACGAGGAAGAAGAGAAATGGGGAGGGCAATCAACCAGAGGGAACAACCTCCATAGAAAATATGCTTATAGTGTTGGAAAGATACATGCAAGTGACCAAGTGGTAATGGAAGGCTCATTGGAGACACTAAAGCCAACCCCTAACATTGCAACAAGTTATACACTATAAGTTATACATCTATAAACATTAAGCATTTAATATTTGGAATTAATGCTCACTTGAAACTTAACATTAATTCACTTTACTTCCTATATATCACATTTACTAAGTTTCAAGCATCTTGTTTCCTAATTGAGAAGATGTTTACCTCGATATGAGGTCAATTAAAACCTCAAACTTAAAACTTAGAATAAAAAAATAATACACCCAAAGAGCAAGTACCCAAAAAAAAAAAAAAGTCATTAACTTTTCGTTAAACATACATATAGATAAAATAAGATTATATCATAAAATTTATATGAATATGATAGAGGGAATTGAGTGTGGAAACAAGTTTTTCCTATCAAGTATATAAAATTAATATATTTTTACTTATTTTCAAGGTTTCAATTTTCATTTTATCAGTATTTTTTTAAGGAATTGTTCAAATCGAAAAGGTATATGATAAATATATATATATATATATATATATATATATATATATATTTTTATTATTTAAATAAAAATTATTTGATTGACTGTTTAGTTTTTTAAAGGGTGAGTTTTTAGAAGAATAAGGTATAAATACTTTCTTAAATTTTACTAATCAAATGGTTAAACAAAACAAATAACCTTAAAAATAAATTATTATTATTATTAATACTGATAAAAAAATATTCTGAACAAAATATCCATTACTTCAATGTTCCAGATAAATCTGTCACAATAAACAAGACCTGAAAAAAAACCTTTTAATATCGCTTCTAAAAATGCATAAAGCTCACCGATCTTGGAGATTACCACCGTCCAGGAAAAGTAAAAGTGAATGACGGTTTTCAGGTTCAAAATATGAATTTAAACAGCATTCCCTATTGCTCGGCAGTCAATAAAAGCAGCCGATCAGTAATAAAAGTGACACAGTTTTCGGGTTCAAAATATGACTTTTAACACCACTCCCTATTGGTATGCAGTCAAAAAGAAATGGCTGACCAATATACCTGAACACGTTTCTTTGCAGTGTCAAATTATGAGGATGGAATTTTAATATTCAGGCCAGAAGACCATAATAATAATAATAACTCGGCGATTAAACCCATGTTTTTAATTATTAGGTCTACTCAGATTGTAATGGTTAACAAGACTTTAGTCAACCAAATCACAGAAATTAGGATTTCTATTTTCAAACCACGTAACATTTGGAAAATTCTTCAACTTCCTTCTTCGTATTCAAACTACTGGTCATCAATGAGTTTCATCTCTTACTGGGTTCCGACGATCTATAAAGATGTCCACAAACCTTATGGTTTCATCATTCAATCAATATTGCTGAGTTATAGTTTCACCGAGTTCGTCTGAATTTATTTGTTCCGTGAGCGTTTGAAATGATGGTTTCAGTTTATGAGAGTGCTCACAGGAGCCGTAAGTGGTCGAGAGCGTTGCAGAACTCGCGAAGAAGCAGAAGGAAACAATGCCAGAAAGATATATCAGAAAAGGCGAAGAAAAACTAATACCGAGGCCAATAATCTTTTGTTCTCTGCAATCCTTTTGAAAGCTTGGCCATGTCAATGTCTGATCATCCCGATCATTGGCATGGCCAAGCTCTCAAAAGGATTGTAGAGAGAATACAGATATGAAGAAGATTGCCCAGGCTTGTGAAGAATGGTTCTTCTTCCCTGTATTTTCTGATTAATCCCTGTTATCTTGTTATTATCCTCTGGATATGCTATTCGTTCCATTGTGGGTGTGTCGCCCTAGATCTGTTTGTATATTGAAGTTGGTTTTCCTCTTTCAATAGCTTCTCAATTTTGCTAGGATATGCTGTCTTTATCCCTTAGCGTGAGATAATTTTGTAGTTTGAAATCACCATATCCTCAATTCATTACTAGTTAGTTTAAAGAAAAATTCATTAGTAATTGATTTAAAGAAAAATGAAAAGGAAATTGAAGGTTTTGATAGGATTTTAGACCTTTTCATCTGTCTTTTATATATATATATATATATATATATATATATATATATATAACTAGTTTTTGTGAGTGTAATATAGTTTTAAAATTGATTTTTAAATTTCTTCATAAACTTTATCACTAAAATGTTGTATACAAAAGATCTGATATTTTTAAAGATTGCCCTTCCTGGGAACTGAGCCCACACCCAGCATTCAGCTTTGTCTTGCACACAGAGATTTACCTTTGACTGGTCGCCTTGGTTGAAAGAAAAATACACATTCCCAAGAGTTCGCATATTTATTTAAAATCATACCTCAACACCTACGTACATTTCAAATATTCTGGATTATTAGTTACAGCCATCTTTATATCGACATGTAAATATATTCATATTTATATGATGCATGGTTGTATAGTTAGTGACAGTTGTTTTTTATTGATATGTTGAATTATTGATATTTTTGGATTATTAGTTACAGGCATCTTTATATCAACATGTGAATATATTCATTTATATATTTATATATGGTATATAGATATACAGGTTGGAAACATGTTAACTTTTTCATGCTGTAACAAGTACATGTATGCTGTTATGTTAATTACGTAGAAAGGTGTACATTTATTGATCATGGGCATATTTAATAGGTTTTTAGTGCTTAATCAGTTTTGTATGGACAAGATTAAATATTGATGGAATATTCTTAGTAGTCCCAATAAATCAATGGTTGTGATTTCAACCACTAACTTCCTCAATACTATAAAGACATCAGTTTACATGTTTATTTTTTTACTTTTACTTAATCATATTTAAAATTTACTATGGTGGCTAGTTGATTGCCACGTATGAGTGATTAGGGTTTCATTTTCTAGGCCAACCTAAACCTTTGGCCTCCAACTAACTCCTTCTAACTCCTTTCGTCCACCTCTGAGCCGTTTCTCTTTCCCGGCGGTTCAGGTTTTGCAAGCCGTCCTTTTGGCGTTCACCAGCCACGAATTTGTGTGCTAGTGTTTATGTATGCAATCTATTTATGAATTGTTTGTGTAACTATGTGATCTATTCATGAATGATAGATGTTATAGATGTTATATGTACCATCATATCCATAGAGGCTTGAGTGCAATGTGTAGTGAGTGTGTAAGAGTAAGACACAATACTGAGATGTTGTGTGTATGAGAGGAGAGGATGATTGTATGTCTGGGTTGGCTATTGTAATTCTCTCTTAAATAAAAGAATACCGATTATCATTGTCGTGGCTTTTTCCCTCATTAGATTTCCACATAAATCATTGTGTTAATTGATTAATTTGTTGTTCTTGATTTAATGTATGTTTAATCTAGCTTGTTTATACTTCACTTATTAATGTTCTATTTTACTTCCACTAACTAACAATACACTTAATTATAGTTTTTTCTTATTAATATGTTGAATGGTTGTAGTAATATCGAAGAAGGTGCAATGTTCATTTATATTTTGACCTATTAATATGTTGAATGGTTGTAGTAATAGCAAAGAAGGTGATGGGGGCTCACAAACGTGGAAGCATTTACTGAAATCGCTCCCAATGCTACTTCATTGGATCGCATGGATGCCTGGCTCCGGATCTGCTATTGAAGTTGGCAGAGATGCGATTCTTGGCATGGGCAAAAAAGCCCTGCTCTCCACCCAACTGCTGGAGCACCTACATAATTTAGGCCTTTACTATCTGTTTCAATTAAAAGACACTCACCCAAGTAACACTCTTGGTGAGTCTTGGATCACTAGTTCCTTGCTAAATCTAAATACCGAGCTCACATCCGAATGGAACAGGTACACACAATATCTTACTGAAGCCGGCATCCGCCTACAGGATAGACCCGACACTCTTATATGGACAGGGGGCAATAAATCTGGCAATATTTTTGTCTGGAACATCTACAAAGCACTGACTGAAGCTTCCTGGCACACCCGAGATAGGACTTGGCGCTCTTGACTGTGGAAGTGGAACTGTCCTCTCAAAATTAGATTATTCACTTGGCTTATGACGAAAAACAAAATCCTTGTCTAGGAGAACCTACAGAAGCGTGGCTGGTCAAGACCAGATTGATGTATTTTGTGCAAGGAGGACAATGAAACTACACTCCACCTCTTCGTGCACTACCATTTCTTCCAGCAAGTCTGGCACCATGTCTCGACTTCTCTAAATTTTTCTGAACATTGGCTTGGACCCTCAATTTCATCCTGCTTCAATTCTTGGTGCTCAAGACCACAGATCTACCTTTCACTGCCAGCCATTGTCTGCTGGAATGTCTGGGTGGCAAGAAATGCCGCAATCTTTGATGATAAACCTCCTCCGATCCACTTGGTGATAAATCTTATTCTCAATGCAGTCGTTCGACCTCATCCTACCATTGCCTGGATAAAACGTAGATCTATTACATCTCTCCCTTTTGACAAAGCCATTGCCTGGTTTGACGGAGCAGCTCAACTGGATGGATCTCGTTGTGGGGCGGGGGGCCATATCTCCATCAACGCCCAAAATTCTTACAGATGGACTCTGAATGGCGGACAAGGCACCAACACCAAGGCCGAACTACTAGGGGCGTGGGCTTCCCTTATCCTGGCACAAAGGCTAAACATCGATGTGATGATTCTCCTTGGAGACTCGAAAGTCATCATCGATTGGTTAAATGACAAAGCTGACCTCCGATCAACTGCTCTGGAAAGCTGGAAAGAGAGAACCTCAGAAGCCAGAAGAATGTTTAAGAGCCTCTCTGCCTCCCATATTTACAGAGAAGAAAACGCCATTGCTGATCATCTATCAAAGTTGGCTTTATCTCGTCCCCTCGGTTTCTTGACTTTCTCCAGATGCGAGGAAGGCAACGAAGGCCCCCCAATCTTACTCAAAATCTGAAGTGGAAGACTAACTAGAGATCGGATAAATTGGCTACAGATAAACATTGACCTGAACAGGCCTTGGCCTATCGGCGATCTCCCGGGCCGGATATCTATCTGACTGGCTTCTGTTCTGTTCTGTTCTGTTTTGGTTTATGTTTTGTTACTCTCGGATCTGTCCACTCGGTGGTCCATCTGCCCTGTCAACTGGTGGTCGAAGCACATACAGGCCTCTGTGCTTTGTTACAGTCGTTGTTTTGTATGTTTTGGAAACTCTCGGATCTGTCCACTCGGTGATCCATCTGTCCTGTCAATTGGTGGCTGAAGCGCATACAGGTCTCTGTGCTTTGTTACAGTCGTTGTTTTGTAAATTATTATATTCTGTTGAATATATAGAGCAATATTTCCGCGGAAAAAAAAAAAATCAAAGAAGGTACAATGTTCATTTATATTTTGACCAAAGTATTTTAGAAATATTTTAAAAGTGGATTTTAATAAAAGATTGTGTATGCATTCTTAGATAGTAGAGAATATTATCGTGTTGATAGAACACGGTGAATGCAAATTTGAGAATTTATTTTCACAACAAATATCCATGTTGAAGAAGTAAACAAGCCGTAGACCATAATCAATTCACAAGAGATATACAAATATGGCTAGACAGATATAGTATGATGAAAATAATCACTACATATAAAATAACTCCCACCTCCCAACCCACTATATTCCGACCTCCCAACCCACGAACTCGTCTACTGAAAGACAACAGACCAGATAGAAGATCCAAGGAAAACAGATTGGGCTTGTTGATTTTTGGTGGTGTTGTTTAACTGTTTTTTTTTTTTTGTTTTTTTTTTGTTTTTGTTTTAGAATTTGATAATATAAATTGGTATAAAAATACTTTTTGTTATTTAAATTGTATTTTTAATGTAGAAATGAATTCAGTCTGTTGAAAAAATTCTGTAGTATTAGGATTATACAGATTTAATGACTTAAATTTGCAGATTAAATTTTCTACAAATATTCCCCTAAATATTTCCTGAAAAAACAAAAAATTAACACATTTAAACTTAAACTAGGACATTTCTAATTAATAATTAATTGGCTCATGACAGGTTGGATGCTGGATGCTCCTAGATGATTATCCAAATTTAAAGTTACAATTTTTTTATTATTAAATTGTCAAATATATTTGACTTCTTTCAATGCAATCATGGTTGAAAGGGATTGATGTGTTTTAGTAAATGAGTGTTCACAATTTCTTGGTGTTCCTACATCAAGAGTGACGAAAGATTACCAGAAATCAACACCTTTATTGCAGT
>SNQJ01S0038478.1:25997-40523 GCA_010110895.2 Picea sitchensis
GGTGACAATGGATCAAGTAGTGGATGATTTGGAAAAGGCTTGAAGAAGGTGCCATCTTGTTGATTATGAAGTTGAGGAAGGTTTGTTGGTCTGAGATGATATGCACTAGGTCCTCTTCATGAGTAAAGGTATGTTTTACATGTGTTTTTTTTAGGCTTGTTTCATGGATGGTATGGCACATACTTAAGGCATGTCTTGGAACCCTTGTGGTACATGGTACATGGTTGCATATGGTTGAGGGGATATTGATACATGCTTGACAGATATTCTTGTTACTTGGTACATGGAATTTATGGTTCATTGTTAGAGGCACATATTTGTATTGGAATATGTATGAGGCACATTCCTGGGTACTTTGTTGAGTCACTTCATTGTTGATATCTTATGGTACAGGGTGTATGACATGATTGGTACATATCATGATTGATATGATATATTCTTCAGGCACATCTCACGATACATGGTTTATGGATGTCATTACATGCTTGAGGCACATGATTTGAGATATATCTTGGATGCATATCTTGGTGATGTTGGCACAGGTTGAGACACTTAGTTGATGTACATGATATGGTACATGGTTGATGTACTTGGTATGGTGCATGGTTGATGCATGGTATGGTATAAGCTTGATACATGGTTGATGTACATGCTATGGTACAGGTCAATGTACATGGTATGGTACACATTGATGTGCATGGTTGATGTATGGTTGGTATAGGTTGATGTACATGGTATGGTACAATTTGATGTGCATGGTTGATGCACGGTTGATACAAGTTGTTGTACATGGTTGATGATGGCATATCAGTGATAGTGATAGTGACCATGATAGTGACGATGACAGTGATAGTGACAGTGACAGTGACAGTGATAGGGTCAGTGAGAGGGACAGGGATAATCATAGGTTATAGTTTGATGCATAGTTGATGATCATTTATAGGTCGATGTGACAATGATAGGTTGGATGAAAGGTTGATTATAGGTTGATTATCAGAGGCAATGACAATATCATTGGTAGTAACAGTTTGGTCTACACTTACATTTTAGGGCAGTAGGATGGGGAAATGAAAGGGGATTGTATCCTCCTTCCAGTTAATGCTAGAGAGCTTAGGTAGTTGGAGCTTCCTATAGGTTGAAGCCTCAGAATTAGGGGGTTGTACCCTCCTTCTAGTTGGAGCTATAGATTTCATGGAGTTGTAGATTCCTTCAGGTTGGATCCTGTAAATAGGGGGTTGTAGCCTCCTTCCAGTCGCAACTGGAGAATTGGGAATTTTCTGCTTCCAATGAATGTATTATTAACAATATATAATAAATCATTTTGTGGTTTTCTCCCATTTTGAGTTTCCACATAAATTCTGTGATACTGTGTATTTGATGTGATGTTGTTGATGTGATGTTTCTTATTTTTATATGCTCATGATATATTGAATGCAATCATAGATGATACATCAATGATATACAATTGATAAAGTTGAATTTATGTATTGTGGTTAAAAGTGGTAAAAGTGTTCATACTGATTCACCCCCCCCCTCAATATTCCAATAATTTCCTATCAATAGGTTAATATAGTACTCGAAACCCTTTATTATCTTGCTTTGGGAAATTATGATAGATGAATAAAAAATAATTCAAGAACATTCCAAATTTTTGAGTGGGTGGGATTTTAGTTGTATTGATTCCATTGAGATATCTAGTGGGAATATAACTAGTTGGCATAGGTTCCCCTTCACCCTAACTAACTCTTAGTATTTCAATTCAAGCCAAGGGGTTTCCCTCTTCTCCATGGACATGGGAAAATAAATTTATGCTCCAAATGTTTGTGGTCATACTTGGATACGGTGGAGTACCGAGACAAGTTTTTCATATTAGAATGTATACAGACTGTCTTGGTGGCGATAGGAGGAGACCTAAAGTTTTATTTAGGAGCCTTTGAATTATGGGGACATGTCGCTCAAACAGATTTTATTTTAGGATAACTATTAAGGAAACTAGAGGAAGAGGGTATGTTGGACATAGAACCATCAGAGTTTTCTCCCACCCAAAGAAACAAAATAATTGTGGATGATATAATCAGAAAGAGACTTGATTATTTTTTAATCTGTGAAGGATTCTTTGATGAAGTTAACCAACAAAAATAGTGGGTTGTTTTGGGAGGATAATTAGACCATTTTTGAATTGTACTAAAGTAATTTCAGCACAAGAAAATCCAACTAGCCCCTTAAAACAAAATCTAGAATGGGTAAAGATGGAAGAGTTTGTAAACAAGAAAAAACCTTGTTGGAAGGTAGAAGCTCAATGGGCTAAGGAAATAAAATAGAAAGATGAAAATATACTAAGAGATTTGGAAGAAGGGTTCGAGACACTATATAACAATAGAGATTTTGGGTATTTGAATGAGGCTTATAATTTGGGGGTCATGCTATTGGAAGAAAAAAAGAGGAACTTACTGCTAGAAAAAGAAAAAGAATGGAGGATCAAGAGCCCAGTGATATGGGTTCAAGAAGGTAATGAAAATACCAAGTTCTTTCACAAATATGGGAATAGGAAAAATTGTAACTCTGTTTGGAAAATTGACGAAGGGAATGAAAATTGGGCAACAAATTTTAAGGACATTTCTAAAGGAGTCAGGTACTTCTCAAATATTTTTAGGGATGACTCTTGGGATACTGTTGCTAAGATAATTAGGCTATCCAACTCATTTCCATGATTTTTCAATCATGAGGAAAATATGGAATTGATCAAATAAGCGGAGAAAGAGGTATTGAAAATAAACATTACAAAGCTTCCAAAGGGATAAAAGTCTAGGGCCAAATGGCCTCCTCGTGGAATTCTTTTTAGGATGCTATGAATTTATAAAAATASGATCTAAGAAGGGTGGTGGAGGACACTAGAACCACTRRAAAAATGATAGGATACTTAAACACTACYTGTATAACATTGATTCCTAAAAATAATAACTCGACATMTTTTGAAAAATCTAGGCCAATATTCTTATGAAATTGTATCTATAAAATTATCTCAAAATTCATTACTAGARGACTTAAAAGCATATTTTAAAAACATTGTTTGGAGAWCAGTTTTGTTTCTTATAAGGKAGACAAATTCATGAGTAAATTTGGATAGCACATGAAATCCTACACTTAATCAAGGTCAGAAGTCAAAGAGTGATGGYCATCAAAGTGGACCTCTCTAAAGCTTATGACACAGTAAGTTGGCTTTACTTGAGATTGATGGTTATTCATTTGGGTTTGTGTCATCAATTTGTGGTCTAGGTGATGTGTTGCATTACTTCAATGTCMTTTTCAATCTTAACCAATGGAGTCGCATCCCTATTCTTCAAAACAAGTAGGGTTCTAASCCAAGGTTTCCCTCTATCTTGTCTCAGTTTCCTTCTCATAGATGAAGGTTTGAGTAAGTTAATAAAAAAGGTTTTTGATCATTGTATTTTTAAAGGGATATGGATTCTCCCATCATGTAACATCACATGACTCTTATTTTTGGATGATATTATGATCTTATGTGAAGGTACTATAAGGACAATTGAGAAATTTAAAAACATTTTGTAGTTATTTTGCAAAACTACTAGTATGATTATAAATCTTGACAAATCCATTATTTCCATTTGGGACATCACTGAAGAAGAACATGGTTATTTCTCCCAATTATTCCCCTACTATGTGGTTTATTTAGACCAAGGATTAACATATTTGGGATTCCAGCTAAAACCTAACCTGTATAAAAAAAAGGTGATTGGAAATGGTTAATTACCAAGGTGGAAAAGAGAATAAATACCTGGTTTACTTGATGGTTCTCTAGATGGGGTAGGTTGGTTCTTGTTAAGGATATATTGGAAGAAATGCCAATATATTGAATTTCATTGGTGTGGGCTCCAAAAGGTGTTTTGGAGACCATTAAGAAACTATGATACAAATTTATATGGATAAGATAATATTAAAATAAAGGACTTGTTTTGGCTTCGCAGAAAAAAAAATGGTTGTTCCAAAGGCTAGTGGAGGATGGGGTCTCAGAAAATACTTTTCTCTTCTCCAAATCTCTAGATAGAAAAAAAAATGGATGATTGTGGTACAAGGAAAATCATTATGGGTCCAAGTAATTACTAAAAAATATATCACCCTAGATACAATTGAAGATTGGGTTAGAAACCTAGTAAAAAAATTACATAATGCCTCAAACATTTGGAAAGATGGGAATTCAAATTTTCAATTGGTAGGCAATTGACTAATTTAGAAGGTGGGAAAATGTGAGAAAGTTAAAATAGGCATTGATCCTTGTATAGGAAGTAAATTTTTGCATATATTATCTCTTCGGTTGATCCAGGATCTCAGAAGTAAAGTATTTTAGTCTCTTAGACAAATTATGAACTGGAAGAGGTATATAGATTAGAGATAACAATGGCTCACTTGGGAGGAGTTGGGATTGAGATAAGAATTTGATGAAGAATGGAAGGGTTATACAAATGTCTTAAAAGAAAACAATGTTAAAATTTGAGATGATGATTATCAATTGATTTGGTCTCTCAATCCCTATGGAAAGTATGTTCCTATTATTAGCACATAAAGTTGCCATGGGTCATATGTAGTTATTGTTAAAACCCAGGTCGACACCTCTGTCGAGTCTCTCTCTTTTTTGCATACCTTCCTATAATTTTTTCCTCTTCTAGTTGATAAAGTCAGGTTGGTCAAGTATGTTGTATGCACAGGGAAAAACTATGAGAAAAATGCAGTATTCAGAGTAGTCCATTTCGGGGTTGAAATACAAGGAAACAAGTAGGCTTGATTTTCAACAATGGAGAGATCATGTGCAATTCAGATTAGAAGCTCCCATGTATTCATAGTTTCAAAGTCATGCAAGGATTAACGTTTAGATAAAAGTGTCGAAGTCCCGAAGTCCCGAAGTGACGAGAGGCTACCACGTCAACTAGAAGAAAGTCACATTGGGAGATATTCATTCCTGCATTCAAAATCTCCTGAAGACTGAAGTCCCGAAGTAACGAGAGACTGCAAAGTCAACCAGGAGAAAGTCACTTCGGGAGATATTCATGCCCGCGTTCAAAATATCTCGAAGCCCGAAGTCCTAAAGTAACAAGAGACTGCCACGTCAACTAGGGGAAAGTCACTTAGGGAGAAATTCATGCCCGCATTCAAAATATCCCGAAGCCCGAAGTAATGAGAGATTGCCACGCCAACCAAGAGAAAGTCACTTCGGGAGATATTCATGCCCGCATTCAAAATATCTCGAAACCCAAAGTCCCAAAGTAACGAGAGGTTTCTACGTCAACTGAGAGAAAGTTAATTCAGTATATTTCCATCCAAACATCCCGAAGTCCCGAAGAGTTGAAGTACCAAAGTGACATCACGCTGCTACATCCCCTCACGCCCTACTACTCCACGAGTTTTTTTCAAGTCAGCACATGGTACTTCTCTGCCAAGGACGCATATCATTCATTTTAGGTTTCCACATCACTCCAGTCCTGTACCACTACAGGAGTTTTTCATGCTTCACAATCCAAAATTCCCTAAGCCCAAAGTGTCGAAGCGTCGAAGACACATGACGCTCATCCATCAGTAGTTGTGATAACATAATGACGTCAGGCCACCATGTCATATTCAAGAGATCATCCCCCAAGAGATATTCTTTCTTGGCCTTCAAAGCTCCCAAGCGCCAAAATTGGCTCCATCTCTAAACATGGTTAAAAGAATTCTGGAATTGGCAGAAGAATAAATTTTAGTGGGGGTGCTAAAATAGCAAGGTGCTTCGATATCGCAGATTGCAATAGATCGACAACCACACTTCATTGTGGGGATGAAACATGCTCGAACGTTAAAATTCTAGAGCGGTCCCGCAATCCAAACCATGGTATAGCAGAAGAGGTATCTGGCAGTTGGTGGTGGATTGTGGGGGTCAGAGCGATGTGAATCCAAACCACCCTTGGAAACTTTCATAATCACTTTCTTATATAGGGCCCAATCTGAGAGCAGCGCATGGAAACAAACTAGGAGTTAAGCCTCATCTTGATCCCAAGGAGAAATAAGTTAATGAAAGAAGGATTGGTGGTTAAACAATCAACTTCTGCCTTAAATGGAAGCATGGGGGGTCCGACGGAAGAGATAGAAAAATGTCAGCCCAAAGTACCACAAAAGGAAGTTTCTCCTACAAGCCCACACTAACCAGAGCTTCCTTCTGACAGAAGGAACAAGACAGACAAGAGAAGACAAGCACTAGCTCGCACTCCTAGTAGTGGTGGACGATTTTGATTATAAATACATCAGATGAATGATATGGAGGAGGGGGGGGGTTTCGGCCTAAGACCGGAGGAGGTTTTGAGAAATGTTTATGACTGTATATTTCAGATTGTAAGTCGGAGGGGCATGTGGTTGTAAATTGTATGTTATTGAAGATTCATATGAGTTGTTTCATCAGATTTGTCTTCTATGTTATTTGTTCTGTTCTTCATATTGTTTGAACGTATTTATGATTTTAAGGATTAAAATTTTCCTTGGATTGATAGATTCCTGATGCGGTAGAGGATCTATTGTAATATTTCCTATTTATCATTGTTTATTGTTCAAACACATCTACATTCTCTTTGTAGAGAATATATCTTCTTAGTGAATATTCATCTTTTTGTTATTCTCTTATTATTCTCTTCACCATTATACAAATATTTTGTCTGATAGGGAGCTTAAATGCCTTCAATGAGAAGATTGTTTATGACTCCATAACCCAATGGTCTATCATCGATCTATAGTGATATATGTTGTCTTTTCCTTTCTTTAAAGTCTTGTTGATCCACCTATTCAAACCAAAAATTCTTTTAAAATTTTTTATGGGTACTGAGATTTCACTTTAGTAGTCAAAGTGTAACTTTTAGTGCTAACATTGATGGCGCCGTTGTCAGGGAAAAAAGTGAATATTTCCCTGGGAGAACGACAGTGAAGAGATCCGGTTTTAGATGGTGAACTAAAGCTGGACACATTATTCTGACTGCTCATCTTTCACCATGGTGACTCCAATGTTCAGAAATATATTGGAGACTCCACTGGTTTGAACTGGACAAGATTTTAGCTCAGAGGTATGTTTTTTTTTATTTTTCAAAGATAGTTGGTTTCCCTAATCTAGATCCTAGTAGAGATGAATGGTAAAGTAACCTTCCTAAATTTTGAGGAGAAGAGTGGGAGGTACCAACTGGACATTTGATGGATTTTCATGGTTTTATTCATCAGTTTCATATTGTACATGAAGATGTTCAGATTAAGATTTGCAGGTATTCATTAGAGGGGATTGTTCGTGATTGGTGTCGATCTCTTCCCATTGCAAGCATCATATATTTGACAGGTTTTCATGCAACTTTCAATTCATTTTGTAAAGAGTATTTTTTAGCTGAGTATCTTTATGAAAAATGTTGTGATGAGTTTTCTTTGCTTCATACAAATTCTTCTAGTCACGAAAACCAGATTTGTGATGAAGCATTTATTATAGAAGAAAGAATTTTCCATGAAGATCAAGAGGTGTTGAATGATATTCATTATGATAGAAATAACATAGAAATGACTGGCATCATATCAGATGTATATGTTGTTTTAAATTTTTATGAATATCAACATGTCACTTTTGAATATTTTGATGTCGAAGAGCAAGTGCATACATCAGTAGATATTTCTCCTAACTATGAAGCTGAGATAAATGATAAGTTAGTTAAAAACAACTAGGGAAGATTCCTCTCTGTTTTTTACTAGCTTTTCAGAATTGAATGCATATTTTGTTTGCTTCTCTTATGAAGGAAATGCAGAGGATATTCATGTTCTTGAAACATATGTCTTTAGAATCCCTGCTTATGATGAAGAATTTGTTTCAAATACTAACCAAGAGAAACCAATTTTTGATGAATATCCCAACGAAGATGATGAAGAGCATATTTTTTTCATAGCTTCTTTGGAACCTCATAGCATGGTTCCTATATATGATAATTATGAATCTGATCCTTGGGAGAGCCATGGATGAAAAAAGGAAGAGATAAATGTGCATCTCATCTCATCTCCAACACTTATAAATGATCATATATCACCTGAGATTAGCAAGCCCACATCAATCCTTTATCCACATGTACATGATGAGAACATCAAACAACAGGTGAGAAATGATGAAATAAAGGAGGTAACATTTCACCAGTTTAGCATGCCTTATTATAAATTTTATGACCCTGTGGGGTTATATATGGATTTGAACTTTCCAGAAGCACTAGATCTTGCCAAATTAATCATCTTATCATCATTTGGAGGTATTATAAGTGTTCCAAAACATGTTTTCATTCTTCTATCATACTTCCCTTACCTTTTATGGATCATTTGCAGTGAAGAGAAGAATTATGTTACCAAACAGTCTTCACCTGAGCATTGTAAAGGTCAATTAGAGTAGGATCTTGTATATAAATAACCACGTGTGCAATATTTTTAGTTTTCGAATTTCTTTTAGTATTTGAATAAGTGACCCCATAGCCCTAGGATAAGACATTGAAGTTGCTTGCTCTTGGAAGCTCACAGGGAGCATGCCATCCCATGTGGATCCAAATGTTAGCACATAAATTTGTAATGGGTCATAGGTAGTTATTGTTAAAACATAGGTCTACACCTCTATCGAGTCTCTCTCTTTTTTTCATACCTTCCTATAAGTTTTTCCTCTTCTAGTTGATAAAGTCAAGCTGGTCAAGTATGTTGTATGTGCAGGGAAAAACTATGAGAAAAATGCAGTATTCAGAGCAGTCTATTTCGGGATTGAAATACAACCAAACAAGCAGTTTCAATTTTCAATGGTGGAGATCCCATGTGCAGTTCATATTAGCGACTCCCGTGTATTTAGAGTTTCAAAGTCACGCAAGGATTAACAATTAGAAAGAAGTGTCGAAGTCTCAAAGTATCGAAGTGACGAGAGGTTGCCACGTCAACCGAAAGAAAGTCACTTCGGGAGATATTCATGCTCGCATTCAAAATATCCTCAAGCCCAAAGTCTCGAAGTCCCGAAGTAATGAGAGACTGCCACTTCAACTGGGAGAAAGTCACTTCGGGAGATATTCATACCCGTGTTCAAAATCTCTTGAAGCCCAAAGTCCTGAAGTAATGAGAGACTACCATGTCAACCAGGAGAAAGTCACTTCGGGAGATATTCATGCTCGCGTTCAAAATATCCCGAAGCCTGAAGTCCCGAAGTAACGAGAGACTGCCATGCCAACCGAGAGAAAGTCACTTCGGGATATATTCATGCCCGTGTTCAAAATCTCCCAAATCCCAAAGTATCGAAGTAACAAGAGGTTGCCATGTCAAACCGGAGAAATTTACTTCAAGATATTTCCATCTAAACATCCCGAAGTCCCGAAGTGACGTCAGGTTGACACGTCGCCTCAGGCCCTACAACTCCATAGGTTTTTTTCAACTCAGTACATGGCACTTATCTTTCGAGGAGGCATAGCATTCATTTCAGGCTTCCATGTCACTTTGGCCCCATACCACTCTGAGAGTTTTTCATGGTTCATAATCCAGAACTCTTGAAGCCCAAAGTTTTGAAGTGTCGATGAAACATGGCGCTCATCCATCAGTAGCTATGATAACACAATGACGTCAGGCCACCACGTCAAATTTGGGAGATTATTCCCCGAGAGATATTCTTTCTCAGCCTTCAAATCTCCCAAGTGCCAAAATTGGCTCCATATCTAAACATGGTTAAAAGGATTCTAGAGTTGGCAGACGAATAAATTTTAGCGGGGGTGCTAAAATAGTAGGGCATTCCCAGATTGCATATTGCAACAGATCGATGGCCACACTTCATTGCGGGGACGAAAAATGCTCTAACATTAAAATTCTAGAGTGGTCCCACAATCGAAACCATGGTATAGAGGAAGTGGTATGTGGTATTTGGTAGGGGATTGAGAGGGTCAGAGCGATGTGAATCTAAACCTCCCTTGGAAATATTCGCAATCACATGCTTATATAGGGCCCAATCTGAGAGCAGTGCATGGAAACAAACTAGGCGTTAAGCCTCATCCTGATTCCAAGGAGAAATCAGTTAATGAAAGAAGGACTGGTGGTTGAAAAATTGACTTCCCCCTTAAATGGAAGCATGGAGGGTCTAACTGAAGAGACAGAAAATTGTCAGCACAAAGTACCATAGAGGGAAGTTTATCCTACAATCCCATACTAACCAGAGTTTCGTTCTGACAGAAGGAATAATACAGACAAGAGAAGATGAGGGCCATCTCGCACTCCTAGTAGTGGTGGAAGATTTTGATTATAAATACATCATATGAATGATATGGAGGAGGGGGGGGGTTTGTCCCAAGACCATAGGAGGTTTTGTGAAATTTTTATGATTGCATATTTTAGTTTGTAAGACAGAGGGGTGTGTGGTTGTAAATTGTATGTTATTGAAGATTCATATGAGTTGTTTCATCAGATTTGTCTTCTATGTTGTTGATTTTAAGGATTCAAATTTTCCTTTGATTGGTAGATTCCTGATGTGGTAGAGGATTTTCTCTAAGATTTCTTATTTATCATTCTTTACTGTTCAAACACATCTAAATTCTCTTTGCAGAGAGGATCTCTTCCTAGTGAATATTCGTGTTTATGTTATTCTCTTATTCTTCTCTTCATCATTGTACAAATATTTTGTCTGATAGGGAGCTTAAATGCCTTCAATGAGCAGATTGTTTATGATTCCATAGCCTAATGGTCCATCACTAATCTGCAGTGATATATGTTGTCTTTTCCTTTCTTTAAAGTCTTGTTGATCCACCTTTTCAAACCAAAACTTATCTTTAACGCTTTGATGGGTACTGAGCTTTCACTTTATTAGTCAAAGTGTAACTTTCAGTGCTAACACCTAAGATAGGCTATAGAGCACTCATTGAGGAAGGTATGGAGGGAAAACAAGGTTGGTCATGGAGAATTATCTAGAAAATAATGTGTCCCTCCAAAAATAAAATTTGCATGTTGTTTATTTTAATCAATAAGGCTTCTACATGGGAGGTAATTTAGAAAAAAAAAATCATGGTCAAAGTTTGTGCAACTGATGCAAACAAGAAGATGAAACCATAGACCATATAATTTTATTTTTTTACTTTACTAAATAGGTTTAGAAACAAGTGGAAGGAATGATAGGGATGGAAAAGGTATGGGGACCATATATAGAAGAACAATTCATATCTTTGTACTCCAAAAATGATACAAAGTAGGTCAAAGCCTTTCCCCTCAACATAGCTTCAAGAGTATGTCTTTCTAGGAATATGAAATTATGAAGGAGATGGGAACCTCACTCTCAGATGAGAGATTTAGTATCTCAACATCTATAACATCCCCATTTTCAAAATCCAAACTAGCAATGTATATTGTAAATGTGATGTATGGTCATGGGCCAAGTGATGTAATATGTAAATGATATAAATTGAATACAATGAATAAATGTATCACTAATTGCATGTGGAAAAGAATGAAGATTTGGGGGCTCATTTTCCACAAGAGAGGAAAAGGATCCAAGGGGGAGAGTTACCCATGTCTATTAACCCAAACCATTTTCTTTCTAAATTATCCTTACTATGAAGCTTCCATTTTCTGATTGGGTATTTCCAAAGACAATCGTTGAATTCGTGTAAGAGGGTCGGTGTGAGAAGTCACATCCCATAGTTATTGAGAGCATTGGGAATGAGTATAATAAACTTGGGGAAGAGTGTAAGTCAAAAAATAAAGAGAAAGAGAGGAAATTCGTATAGGTAGAGGGGGCATAATTAGAGAGTCACGTTTTTGCATGGAGAGCAGTTTTTACATGGAGAGTTTTGGACAACAATAGAGTTTTGAGTGTTGAAGCTTAAAGGTAAACATATTCGGAATGTATGGTAGATTTTGGGAGATGTAATTTCATGGGAAGAGAGGCTGTAGGCCTATGAGAGATATTTTGTTCAAAAATTGTCAAGAGAAGAAAGTTTTTTTTTTTCTGTTGTGTGAATTCGTGTTGCAACTATAGAATTCTTGAGGTACCAATAGAGATATTTATTTTCCAACCTGTGTTGGAAGCCCTAGAGGGGAGAAGAAATGCCTAAGGGAGTATGATTAATGAAGGGGGATCCCTTCCTTGGGTTGTCTAGGTTGTTAGGAAGAGGGATGGTGGACTAGAATTAGTAGTGGGAATTAACTATTGAGAGGAGGACTTTAGCCATCCTTAGGGACCATCATCTCTTATGGATTCATAACCCCAAATTGGGCATGAATTTATGTTGATAAATGGAACAACAAGTCTACGGGTTGGAGGAATATCATCCTCTGCAACAAGTTTCGTATTTCATAACATAACTGTTCTTATTTTTTGTGTTTATTTATGTTGAATTTTGATATAGATGTTGTACATTTTAACCTGAGTTATTTTAGTTAATGCTTATTGTTGTGAGTATAATGATGCATATCAATTTCCAGTTATGTGGTTGAATGTCTCTATATGTACAATTGGATGAGTTTTAATGCCATGCTGTGTATTATTTTTGTATCTAGATTTGGTGGAAGAAAATTTTATTTGGTCATTTTAGTAGCAACATGGGTGCATTACAAAGTGGTATCATAGCTTAAGTTTTACATTGGACCCATATGGGCCAAGAACCAATGAAAATTTAGGAAAATGCGTTGTTACAAATTTTAATCTGTGACAATTTGGGGCAAAAAAGGTGAAAATCAAAGTAGAATCTCCAAATTCGGGAGAAAACCAAAGTCTAAATTTCCCTCATAATTATATGAGAGGTGATAAATGGCATTGATTTGTAGGTTGCAGAGCTAAATTCGACTTGGAAGGTCAAACTCCATGTTCTAATGGTGACCAAAGAAGTCGGGAGAGTTTGATGAATCCATGACCAAGATCATGCTTGACTTTGAGATCAACTTCCTAGATTCATCGTAAATTGATTAAAAACTTATAATTTTCTCAGATTTTTGAATAAAAGAATAGAATTGACGACCATGATTCATTTTCGTAGATTAGAGAAATTAAAGGATCAATGATCGAGATTCCTTTTCAGGGGATCGAAATGGAGTAGAACGACGACTAAGATTCATTAACAAAGTTGGGAGAAGTTTGGCGAGTCAAAGATAAATATCATTTTGAATGGGATATCGAAAACCCAAATTCATTTGGGATTCAGTTGAAAAATTCTAAGTATTGGAGTTATCCAAGAGAGATCGTCGATGGTCAATGGTTAGGTCAACGAGATTTGTAAAGGTATTTGGTTTTGTCCAAGAGTATTTATTGATTGCCAATGGTCATTGATCAGAGGTCCACATAATTTGGAGAAATGTTTCATGTGTCCAAAGGAAATCATTGATCGACAATGGCCAATGATAATTAGGAGTTGGCAGAATTGGTGAGGTATTCATTTCATCCAAAATAAGTTTTTGATCATCAATGAAGGGAAAAGGGGTGATAACATGTCATGCCACATCAGTTTCTACATGTCATTCTAGGTCATCTAGAGTGCCATGTTAGCATCCATTTGTCATACCACATCAACATCTATGTCTCATGCCATGACATCCAAGTTTCCATGTCATCATAGTTTCCACATCATCCAAGAAATAGTTGATGATCAATGATCAGGGTTCGGAGAAATTTGTAAATAAGTTGGTTGTCTATGGAATTCACCGATGATTGGGGTTTGGCGATATTCATGGGAAAAAATGGTTTTCCAATGGAAATGGTCGGTGTCTAATGGTTGATGATCGAGGCTCCATGAAATTAGTGAACAAGTTTGATTTTCCAAAGGAATTAGTCGATGATCGATCGTCGATGTAGTGTTGGAAAATCAATGATCCATATTGCTTCAAGTTGATGATCGATAGTGGGAATTCATCCGTGGGAGTGGTAAAATATTAATAGATCAATGGTTGACATTTCATCCAATTTTGAGATCAACGACTCAGATAAAAATATTGTTATAACAATAAAAATAAATAGCCAATATTTTATGATTTTTTTTCAAGTTTTAGAAGGTCTTCAACTTGCATATTGGCTTTAAGGGCTTCAAAAACATTTTTAGACAGAAAAATTCCATGAGAAAAAGGTGTAGCATTGTAACACCTTATCTCTATAACTTAAATACATAAATTGAAAAGAGATTTATAACAAACTATTTCAAGTGCAAAACAGAGCTCGTATGAGAAAGTTACAACTGAAATATTACAAGGTATATATTCGACAACAAATTTCTTTCGGAGGGAATAAATCCATGCTTGGAGGTTCGTTTTAGGCACAAGAATAGTCTATGGAAATATTATGGACCATAGAAGACAATTGTAGACCTAGATTTGGAATCTATGTATGTAGAGGTCTGCATGTCAGCATGTGAAATGTTGAGATAGAGTCTAATGGAAGAAGAGGTAGGAGGGATCCTGTAAATATGATAATTTGGAAAAGATAAGTGCAAATTTATAGGGACAATAATGAAAGTATTATGAAATATAGGGAGGAGATACTTAAGA
>SNQJ01S0038478.1:93829-106860 GCA_010110895.2 Picea sitchensis
AGATAAAGAAGTAAAACTAGAACCGAGGAATATTGTACTTCTCATGAGTGGGAAGGAACTTCTGTCGGAAGTAAAGAAGAAGGAAGATCTACAATTCTTTGTGGTCATGAAACCAAAAATCGTTCTGACCAGCACAAGAGTGGATGATTTTCTGAAAGAAATTCAGGAACTGCTGGAAGAGTTCACTGACATTGTGGTAGAAAAATTACCTCATTCGTTGCCGCTGATGAGGAGCGTAAGTCACCATATAGACCTCATACCAGGAGCTAGTTTTCCAAATAAGGCCGCGTACAGGTTGACGCCGCAGGAGAACGAAGAAGTTAAAAGGAAGGTACAGGAATTGTTGGATAAAGGACTGATCAGGGAGAGTTTAAGTCCGTGTGCCGTTCCAACAGTATTAAGTCCAAAGAAAGATGGAGGTTGGAGAATGTGCACTAATTCCAGACCCATTAAAAACATAACCATCAGGTACAGGTTTCCATTGCCACGGATGGATGACTTGATGGACTATTTAAGTGGAGCCAAATTTTTTTCAAAGGTTGATTTGAAAAGCGGATACCATCAGATTCGCATGAGGGAAGGCGACGAGTGGAAGACAGCCTTCAAAACCAACGAAGGGTTGTATGAGTGGCTAGTCATGTCGTTTGGCTTGACGAATGCACCGAGCACCTTTATGAGGTTGATGAATGAAGTGCTGAAGGAATTCATTGGTAAATTTGTCATTGTTTATCTAGATGACATATTGATTTTCAGCAAAACAAAAGAAGAACATCTGAAGCATTTAGCTACAGTAATGAGGAAGCTACAACAAGAGAAGTTGTTGATCAACATGAGGAAATATTCATTTATGAAGAAATAACTCATTTACTTGGGATTTGTCATATCGGCGAATGAATTAAAGATGGATCCAAGTAAAGTGGAAGTAATTAAAAATTGGCCATCACCGAGAAATATTTTCGAGGTGAGAAGTTTTCATGGATTGGCTAGTTTCTACCGAAAATTCATCAGGAATTTCAGTGGGATTAGCGCAGTGATGATGGATACCATCAAGAAAAGACATAAATCATTTCATTGGACTGAATAGGCAGAGAAGAGCTTCAATCTGTTGAAGCGAAAGATCAAAGAACAACTGGTTTTGGTGTTGTCGGATTTTACAAAAGTGTTCCAGGTGAAATGTGATGCAAGTGGCTTTGCAATAGGAGCGGTCTTGAGCCAGGAGGACAGACCAATTTCATATTTCAAAGAGAAGCTGGATGAGGCAAAAGTGAAGCACTCCACGTATGATAAAGAATTTTATGCTATCATACAGGCATTGAAGAAATGGAGGCATTACTTGATCCCAAAAGAATTTGTTTTATATAGTGATAATCATGCATTGCAGTTTGTGACTCAGCAGGAGAAGTTGAATCAGAAACATGCTAAATGGGTAGAGTATATGCAGAATTTTACATTTGTAATTAAACACATTTCAGGTACTGCTAACAAAGTGGCTGATGCTTTGAGCAGGAAGTGTTTGTTGCTGCAGGAGTTCCGAGTCAAGACATTGGGTTTTGAAAATCTTAAGGGCATGTATGCAGGTGATGCAGATTTTGCAGAGGCATATGAGGCAGCTGAGAATCCAGTTCTCAGAGACAGAATCCCATGGATAGATTATATGATCCAGGAAGGATTGATGTTCAAAGGCAATCAACTGTGCATTCTGAATTGCTCCATGAGGGAGAATCTGTTAAAGGAGAAGCACATTGGTGGATTAACAGGGCATTTTGGCCATGAGAAGACATTTGCAAAGCTAAGCGAAGCATACTTTTGGCCATGGATGCGGTCAAAAGTCAAGAAGTTTGTCGACAAATGTAGAATTTGTTAGCATTCAAAGGGCAGGAAGAAGAATGTGGGATTCTATCAACCATTACCCATACCCGAGAGGTCGTGGGATGAAATTAGCATGGATTTTGTATTGGGATTGCCTAGGACGCAAAGAGGACATGATTCGATCTTTGTGGTGGTTGACAGGTTTTCCAAAATGGCACATTTTATCCCATGCCAGAAGACCAGCGATGCGACTCATATCGCAAATTTATTTTTCAAGGAGGTCGTTAGACTTCATGGTTTACCCAAAAGCATAGTATCGGATAGGGATACGAAATTCATTGGACATTTCTGGAGGACACTCTAGAAGAAGATGGTAAATAACTTAATGTTTAGTTCTGGCTATCATCCTTAGACGGATGGGAAAACAGAGGTGGTAAATAGAAGTCTGGGAGACTTATTAAGAAGCTTGGTGACAGAGCACCACAGTAGTTGGGACAATGTGTTGCCACAGGCAGAGTTTGCATACAACGACTCAGTGAACAGGAGCACGGGAAAAAGTCCATTTGATATTGTATACGGCAAGCAGCCAAGAGGAGTTTCTGAATTGAGGGATTCAGAACAGATAATAACTAAGAGCGCAAGTGCTGAATAATTCACAGAGGCGATGGAAGAACTTCACAGCAGGGTGAAGGAGTGATTGCTGGAATCAAACCAGGAATACAAGTGTAGAGCGGATCAGCATCGGAGACAACTTCAGTTCAAAGTTGGTGATCTAGTTCTGCCACATCTGAGGAAGGAAAGGTTCCCAAGGGGAACATACAACAAGATGAAAATGAAGAAAATCGGGCCATGCAGAGTCCTAAAGAAATTCGGAGAAAACGCTTATGAAATTGAGTTGCCAGGTGAGATCGGAATATCTCCGACATTCAATGTCTTATACTTATATCCATATAAGGATGAGGAAGAAGGAGCTAGAAGTAATGAACAGCAGGAGGTCTAGTGGCAGAAGCAGATGCCGATTGTAGAAAAGCCACAGATGGAGCGTATACTTGACAAGAAAGTGAGAAAAAAGACCAGACGGAAGCAATACTTCGAGTATCTGGTGAAATGGAAGAACCACCCAGTGGAAGATGCCAGCTAGGAAAGAAAAGAAGAGATTCAAAAGCATGGACAGACCGTGCAGGAGATCATGGACAGGAGCCCATGAAAATTTTCAAGCCGAGGAGTATGATGCAGGAGCATCACCGACTCATCAAGCAAGCCAACACATCAAGCGGAGATCAGCTGGATAAACAAACCTAAATTTTTAAAGTGCTTTGGGATTGTAGCGCAAGCCTTTAATGAAGCCATTATGAAGGCGCATTTGTATATTGTATTGGACCTTGAGCCTTAATCTCTCGTCCTTTGGTAGATAGTCGACATTTAATTTAGTTAATGCTGGTAGATAGGATTTTTAATTCTAGATTTGATAGTTTAGAGTCCGAGAGGGAAAAGGGATATAGACACCCTCATTGTATCATTGTAACATTATTCAGGAGCAAGAAGAGAAGAGCAGGCAGAGAATTGTATGAAGAACACCCATGTACAGATGTTGAATTAATAGAAGAAAGCTTTGATTCAACTCATGGTTTGTGTTCTTTTCTCTCTATATATTGTTTATGTGCTCATGAATGTTTGCTTCTTGGTATGCATTTTATTTGTATATGTTGTGCATGTGACTTCATGTTTCAAGCTAAAGTCTGAAAGGGGGAGAGAGTGAGGTTCAATTGTTTCTCTATCTGAGCCAGGAGATTCCTGCAAGGTGTGTACTTGAATTCATCCGCAAGGAGTGCGTTGATGAAGGCTTAGTAGTTTAACTTTTGTTCTCATTCATCCAGAAGTGGAAGTGTGTTGTTGAAGCCGTGCAAGGAGTGCGCAGCCTAAAGAAGAAGTCCCAGTTCTGAATTTGAGCAAAGGGAAATCGAAGACTGCTGCTGCAGGAAGTGCGCAGAGTCGGAAAGATTCAACACTTGGGAAGTTGTTGAATGTTGAGCACAAGGAGTGCGCGCAAGTTCCTCTGAAGAATCAGAGTGGAAGATCTCAGGAGGTATAGCACCTTCGTGACATCGTTAACATAGAGCACAGGAAATTTCCTTGCCAAGAAGTCCTTAAGAAGGGAGGAGAGGAATCGACGGTCAGGATTCGTAGAGGAGATTGATGAAATCCCGTCAGTCGTTAGATCTCAGAAAGTTGCACAGGGTTTAAGTCCTAGTATGCAGAGGAGGAGTCTCGGAGGAGTTATCGGGATATCAGAGTCATCAGGGTTTTACTGAACAAGAGAATCGAGACCTTGTAGTTCTCGAAATCCCGAGAAAGGATCTCAGTCGCTGATCCCGGCAAGACACGCATCAGACATCCAGAGAAGAGTCAGGGTTCAGCTCATTGGAGAATCGGGGTTTCTGAGGACATAGAACTCTCGCAGGTTGGAAACGCGATCCATGATTTCCCGACAGGAGTTTTGAACCGTCCATCGGTGAGGACGCGTGGCAAGAGATCCTGACGAGTCGGCATTTGGAGCGTCGGAGTTTCCAGAGGCATAGAACTCTCGCATGTAGGAATCAGGATCCGCGATTTCTCGATAGGATCAGAGTCGTCCAAACAGCAGGGACACGTGGCAGGAGATCCCAGAGAGTCGGAGTTCGGGACATCGGGGTTTCTGGAGTCAAGAAACTCTTGCACATTGAAATCGCGATCCACGATTTCTCGACAAGATCTGAGCCGTTCATTTTGGGGACGCATGTTAGAGGATCCCAAGGAGTCGGGGTTCGACATTTCGGGGTTTCCAAAGGCAAAGGAATTTTTGCATCATAAATCGCAATTTCGCGATACCCGATAAAGCAACGAGGGAGATAGTGATGTGGAAGGGCTAGTTCTCACGTGCATCGGGGATCATCATATCGGGATTCCTAGTGTCGTGAGAACCACTGTAGGAGGAGTCATGAAACTCTGAACCGCGATAACCATCCAGTCACAGCCTTGAGTGGAGGACAGGTGTCACTCCGTATCGGGGATCGGGACTTGGTGAGTTCCGTGAACAAGTGCACCAGAAATCGCGATATTGCGATACACGATTTCCCGATCATCGCAGGAGTGTGGGCCATCGGCGTCAAAGCAAAGGACATGTGTTGGAAGGTCAACCCTCACAGGAGTCAACGACAAGTGGCATCGGGGATCGGGCGTTGGGGATCCGTGAGGTCAGTGGATCACGACCTCGTAATTGTCGATTTCCTGATGGGGAAAATCCCGACAAGAGTAGGAAAGCGAGGGTGAATATTCATCGGGGTTCGGGGATTTGTGAGACCCGATCCTATAAGTTCAAGACTCGCGATCACGCGAGGTCCGATTTCCCGATTTGGAGTAGGGAGATCATAAGAGGTATTCTGTGGGTATTGAAGACTCCCGATAAGGGGGTTGAAGAGCATTTCAGCTCTTCGGGTCGAAGGAAGAGAAGGTCATGAGGGAGCAGACGTGCCCTGGGTTGCGCATTTGCGTCATAAATGCTCTAACTATCACATTGGTAGCGCTGGTCAGGGAGTGGAGTATCTCTATACCGAAATTTATGTTATAGAGATCTGACTGTTGGGATTCGGTGTAGATGATGAATGGTGGAGAGGAGTCCCTACTCGTCAACAGTCAAAAAGATCATATAAATATGTCCACAAACCTCATAGTTTCATCATTCAATCAATATTGTTGAGTTATAGTTTCACCGAGTTCGCCTGAAATAATTTATTCCTTGAACGTTTGAAATAGTGGCTTCAATTTATGATTTTAGTTACACAGAAAGAAATATTAAATTTTATAATATATAAATAATGGTTATGTAATTTTTTTAACTATAATATCAATCAGTTTAAATTATTTTTTATTATTTAATAATTTAAATTAATTAATATGAATAACTTACACTTTATTTATTGATAACAATTGTTTGTTGGGTTTTTGTTCACTGGTAGTTTGAGTTTTGCATGTATCGAAATTTTATGTATTTTAAAACCTTATTTTAAAGGTTTTGCCCCATTTTAAACCAATCTAAATACTCAGAAAACAAAAATAAAAATTCAAAATTGTGAATTGACAAGAAATTTGAAAGCATAATTCTAAATAAGATTGCTCAGAGTTATCCCACTCCATTATTATTATTATATTGAATGGTAAAAAGCTACAACACTATGGTACTTGTACAACCCGATTCCTCTTTCAATGATATCACGGGGATTGTGATAACAACTAATTGTTTCCTTGTTTGATCACCAGAATGGAGTAAATGCCGACGACTGTGCAAATCACATGCTACAGTCTATCATCTAGTTTCCTATGCAAATGGTGACATTGTTTGCTGGGTGAATTTTATTTGATTATTGGTACTAAGTAGTGGGTATATATCGCCTTGAGTGTAAGTGGTCAATCTATACACATCCCAAATAGTTTTTGTATTTATTTCACATCATACCTCAACAAGACCTCTGGGCATTTCAAATATGTATGCTGGATTATTAGTTACAACCATCTTTATAATTAAGCCGAAAGGCGTATACCTATTGGAGATGGGCATAATTAATCATTTTTTAATTTTAAATTATAATCTGATGGTTATACATTGAAGATGCCAGTATATTCTTAGTCGTCCTCCAAAATCAATGACTCAGATTTATTGTTGATAACTTCCTTGCATTTACGAATGCATCAATTAACCTGTTTACTTTTTAACATTTACCTAATCATATTAAGAAATTACTGTAACATCATATGATTGCCACGTTTAAATAATTAACCTTTGAGATTACCACGTTTAGCAGGCACTCCTTCAACTTCATTCTTGAAAATTACACGTATTAGACAAGCCACGTTTCCATACTATCACGGATTTAATCAACTGTCTGCGCATTTCCTCTACCTCAGATTTCCTCAGCTATAAGCCTTTCGGCGTTCACCAGCCGCGAGTTAGTAGCTGTGCTAGTATATATGTTATATATATCATAAATGTTATATCTCGGCATTTCAAATATGTTGGATTATTAGTTACAGCCATTTTTATATGACATGTGAATATATTTATTTATATATATATGAAGCATGGTTGTACAGTTAGTGAAGGATGATTTTCATTGGCATGTGAATATATTTATTGATAACCTGAATGTTTCTTCTGGGATGGAAAGAAGTTTTTTACAATTGAGTAGTAATTGATAGTAAAAATGAAATTATGATTTTATTAATACATGTTTTCTACTTTTTCATATGGGGGAGATGTGTAATTCCTTCAATGTTCAAGATGGAGTAAATATTTCATGATCAACTTTATATGCAGTGATAGGTTAAAATCCAGCCATGTTAAGGGTTGGTGTGGCTCAGGCCGGGTTACCCCAGGTGATTTAGACTGCTTAGATGGGTTTCTTAACCACAAGTTAGTCTCAGATGTCACCTACAAACTAACAAACAAAAAAATATCAACTTTATATATATAAAATAATTGAAACTAAAAAATTCTTATTGTTTATTATTTTTAATCTATTTTTGTCTTGAAAATATATAAGAATTCTAAAATACATACTTCTTTTAATTTTTTTTATAATTTTTTATAGATTTAACCATTTCTTAAATAAGTTATACACCACACTAGAAGAGACTGAGATGTACAATCTAAAAAACATTTTTTTATTATAATGTTAAACCCTAGTTTCMTACACTAACACACATGGCATTGTAATTTCAAGGATATTCYGACTTTCATAATTTAAAAAAAATATAATTAATATTATAATATTTGAAAAAAATACCCTACACTAGCACAATKTGTTCTTTACATTCTYTACAATAATACAAATTTGTTTAAGGAAATTMTATASTTAAAGTACTCAAACACCTACACTAATGGAGGYATACACACTATATTTAACWTGAAAAATAACATACCAATATTACAAAAACATGAATTTCACTTACTTATTCCCAARTTATATAAATATAAATTAAATATACTTGAAAMTCYAATWTAATTTYTKGCATTTCATCTTTTTAAGCCATATTCAAATTCATTGTAAAAGTATCTTGAAAAACCTCTTTAAAGGATTGTTGTTTTTCCATGTTTCCATTGCCACTAAGGCCTCATGAAAGACCATCAKTAGCTTCCACCCACCCATATGTGATATTTTGACACCAACATATTCATATAATGATTACCTCCCCTCCACTCCTTGAGAGAAATAATATTTCATATAATCTTCCTGAATAAAATTTGTAAACAAGCATGGATGAGTTTCATCAAAGAGATCTAAACGTAATCCACTCTTCGTTTCAAATTTAGATAGTCTCACTTTGCAACTATATGTCTTTTCTCAATGTTCTATGCTTGTGGGTAAGTGAACAAAGTTCGTGGCTAAAAATGTGGCAAGCCATGCAATATACCAAATGAATAATAATATGCGGAACAAAAATATTTAGCAAGCAGTAATGGAACAACAAAATTATAGCTAGAACAATACCAGGATAACACTAGAAAGAGCACCTTTATTACAAATAGTAATGTTCACTTGCCTGTTCGAGGGGGAAACCTCTAGTAGAGTAGATCTCTATTACAATAATCTCCAAGACAAAATATCCAATGCCTCCTACTCTTATTTATACAAATTCTACCTTCTACGGAAACTTCTAGAGGAAGATCTTTCTAGAAGCGGAAATTTCTATTAGGTCTTCTTACATTGACTTATTCTCCTTTATTTATTAGGCCTTATTAACAAATGTCGGCCTTTAATACATAGAAAAAATATCCTACTAACTAATGACCCATGGAGAGGGGTTATGATTGGATCCTAACATGCACTCCCCCTTCAAAAGCAACCTTGTCCTCAAGGTTCCGGGTAGAGAAAATGCTGGAGTATGGTCAGTGGTTCCCAAGTTGCATCCTCTAGTGATGTCTCCTTCCAGTTGATCAAAAATTCCTTGACATTTTTTCCACGCAGCTAGAAATCACAGTGATTGAGGTTTGGTTCTGGTTGGAGCCAAAGAGAGCCTTATTCATCTTATTCCAGAAGGATTGTTTGGACTCTGCAATTCTGTCCCACCACTTTCTTCAGACAGGAAACATGGAACACTAGATGGATTTTGGAAGTAACTGAAAGGGACAATTTGTAAGCCATTGAACCAATACACTTGGTGATTTGATAGGGCCCATAAAACATGGGTGCCAGCTTGTGATGTCCATGAGATTTGAGAGATGTTTTCTTGTAAGGTTGGAGCCGGAGAAACACCTGACCACCTTCCTGAAAAACCCTTTCTGAACATTGTTGGCCCGCCTGTTGCTTCATGCAATTTTGGGCCATGTGGAGGTTATCCTTTAGAGACGCTAGGGTGGCTATGCTACCTTGCATAATTGTATCAATAGATTAGACCTTTGAGGTGCCTGGAAGATAGGTAGTGATTGTTGGTGGATGTTGGCCATACACTGCTTCATATGGGGTCATTTTAGTGGTCATATCATAGGCAATATTGTATCACCATTCTACCAAGGGAAGTCATTACACCCACTGGTGTTATGTGTTCTAAGTAAAACACATCAAGTAGGTTTCCAAACATTTGTTGACCACTTCTATTTGGCCATCAGACTGGGGGTGATATGTTGTGCTCATTTTTAGCTAGGTGCCCTGCAATTTAAGCAACTCTTGCCAAAATTTGCTGGTGAAAGTTGGAGGAACAATCTCTGGGATGTTTCAGACCATGAAATTATGAGGATATGGAGACACGATCTCTTGTTATATGTGGTTAAATTTCATATATTGGTTCTCTATACTTTCATAAATATTCCCTTTGGAAGTTAGGGTTCCTGAATGCTCTTGAAATTAGTTTCAAACAAGTGAGTTTGGCATTTTCTATGTAACTTATTTTCTTGGACATTTCAGACCATGAAATTTTGAGAATATAGGGGTGATATATCTGGGTACATATTTTTAAAATTTCATATGTTGGTTCCATATACTTTTTGAGATATTCCATGTGGAAGTTAAGGTTTTTGAATAGTCCTAAAATCAATTTCAAGCAGGTCAGTTTGGCATTTTCGTTATAACTTATTTTCTGGGATTTTCAGACTGTGAAATTTTCAGTGATATGAGGAGACATACAGAAGTAGCTCAGGTACAAAATTTATACTTTGGTTTTATATAACTTATGAGATATACCTTGTGGAATTTATGGTTTCTAAATGTTCCTAAAATCAGTTTCAAAGAGGTCAGCTTGGCATTTTCTATATAAATTCTTTTGTGGGACTTTCTAGAATATGAAATTTTCAAGGATCCTAGGAGACATACCTGTAGGGTAAAATTTCCAGGGATTCGAGGAGACATAGCTATTAAGAAGATATTTAGGTACCCATAGGATACAGATAGATCCGATATTGTATCTCGGGGAGGTGGAAGTAGGAAGCTTTAGATGCATTGGTTTTTCAATGCTAATAGGGAAAGTGACGTGGGTAATGAAAATCCCATTAGTTCATATATTTATGATGTTTGAAGGAGTTGTGAGCTAGAACAGTAAGAGCTAACAAGTGGTTTCCCATTCTAGTACTAAAACACAGTACATTTCATCTTTAGAGGATTCCAAGGAAGCTATTAGTTTGTATAATTTATGCATAGATATTGGACTTGAACATGGGCCTATGGCTATTTGTTGTAACAATGATAGTGCAAATTATTTGACAAAGATAAATGGAAATTTTTACCCACAAACAAAGAATATCAGAGTGGAATTTGTAATATCCCCAAGGATGAGCCCAGTTATATTATGTATTGTAAACCTATTTTGTAGATTGGTGAGCCAAGTGTTGATAAGTTGGCAGGATTATTTGTTTATTAGGCTGGAGAGACTAAGTGTTAAAGGCCAAGAGCCTGATTTTGTATATGTAATTAAAAAAATCATTAATAAAATATAAACAACGTTGTGTGCCAACTGACCACGAAGAAAGAGTGATGGGGGACTAAGCTTCCATAAGGCTAGGTAAGGGAGAGGGGGTTGAAAGGTTGGAAGAGGGGCTAAGCTTGAGGGCTTAAGTCCTTGAATAATAATTTATTATTATTCCAAAGTGGTGTGAATGACATATTTTTATCCTAAGTTCCTGGAAAAGGGAACGCATACTTGATGGAGTGCATGCAACTTCATGGGCGACATGTTTCGGCCCAGGCACATGCAATTTAACCTAAGAATTGAGTCTTGATGGGGGTTCATATCCATTTTTGTGTCCGTTGTCTAAAATGTATTGCCTCTGCGTATGATCTCTGCATATTTCACGTAGCTCTGAAACCCGAAACCGTGAAACCAACTTGGGATGTTTTCCTGAGAAGTCGAGGCATCCTCCATCTGAACCATTTGAGTCTACATTCGATATTTACGTTGATTCCTTATCACACACCCTAAAAACCAGTGGAAAACCCGTGGACTGAGTTGTGTCTCCTGTGTGTCCTATGAACCCATTTTATCCACACTGCAAATCCGAGTTCGTGCTTAATCGTTTGGGTTGTTGTCTTCTACGAAACCTGAGCATACCGTAATTTTCTATGTCRTGCGTGTTACAACTGTGGGATTTTGTGGCCACACAGTCCCTTGGTTGAGTGTGAACTATTGTTGTCATTTGTTCCTTGCTGAGCCTTACTGTTGTCCTCCTTATGCTGGAACGAAGTTGAGGAAGCAGGTTCCCATGCCTGTGTGCAACACTCTCTCCAGGTGAGAGAGGTGGTTGTGGTTGAATAAGCAGGTTGTCAGGCCTACGAGTGATTCTCTTTGGGTGAGAGAGTGCACGAAGGAAGTGAGAACTCTTGGAAGGGGTCATGTAGCTGCCACATAGCTCGTAGAATTATAGTATAATTTATTGTTGAAGCCCAAGGAAAGGGAGGTTTAGCAGCCGAAGGACTGTCCAGTGTGACAATGAAGGTGTATACTCATGGGGTGGGACAAGCATGTGGCGAATGAGAGTGTGTGAGAAGTGGGCATAAGTGGCTCCTGGGAGAGAATCCATCCTTATAAACTATGTGTCTTCCTGTTGACCTTACCTAGCCTAGGATTCCCTTTCTTGATGGAGCTTAGTCCCATCTCAGGGGTGACCTACTGTTTAGAGTGATGAGAAACGCAGTCTAAGGCTGGGAGGTTCATAGAAGGTCTTCACGCAGTTGGTGGTGTTATTCCAATTAAAAGATAAGTATTAATTATGTACTTAATTTATATGTGATGCATGTCTGTGTCTTTGAAATGTATCATGTATTCTGTTGCAATTATGAATTACTGTTAATTCCATTATTTATGTATGTTAGCAGTAATCCTGTGATTACTCTGTATTGTTTGGTTAATTTTCATTAAATATGCATGTTATATATATATGTATGAGATTGTTCCATGTAGTAGCGTTTCCCGATAGTGGAGTTGATGGCCAGGGACGTTACAATATTGGGACTGCATGGCCACAAAAGCCCATATTTATAACACACACAACATAGACAATTACGGTATGCTCAGGTTTCACAGAAGACAACACCCCAAATGGTTAAGCACGAACTCGAATTTGCAGTGTGGATAAACTAGGTTCACAGGAGACATGGCTCATTCCATGGGTTTTCCACTGGTTTTCAGGGTGCGTGACAAGGAATCAACACATAGATCGAACGCAGACTCTAACGGTTCAAACAGAGGATACCTCGGCTTCTCAAGAAAACATCCCAGGTTGGCCTCATAGTTTCGGGTTTCAGAGCTGTGTGAGGTATGCAGAGATCAGACGCAGAGGCAACATGGTTCAGACAGCGAACACAAGAATGGAGATGAACCCCCATAACGACTCAATTCTTGGGTTAAATTGCATGTGCCTAGGCTGACACATGTCACCCATGAAGCTGCATGCACTCCATCAAGTATGCGTTCCATTTTCCAAGAACTTAGGATAAAAATATACCTTTCACACCACTTTGGAATAATAATAAATTATCATTCAATGACTTAAGCCCTCAATATTAGCCTCTCTTCCAACCTTTCATCCCCCTCTCCCTTACCTAGCCTTGTGGAAGATTAGTCCCCCATCACTCTTTCTTTGTGGTTTGTCATCACCATATTGTAACGTCCCCTCTAATACCATATTGTAACGTCCCTGACCATCAACTCCACTGTCGGGAAATGCTACTATGCGGAAAAATCTCATATATATATATATA
>SNQJ01S0038479.1:0-46378 GCA_010110895.2 Picea sitchensis
AGAACAAATGGCACAGTTGTTCTTTCAAAATGTTTGGGTGCATTTTGGTTTGCCCAAGTCCATTATTTCTGATCGAGATTCTCGATTTGTTGGAAGTTTTTGGTCGAGTTTGTGGGCACTCATGGACACCAAGCTTAAGAAGAACACATATTTTCATTCGTAGACAGATGGTCAGACATAGGTAGTGAATCGTACAGTGGTACATATTCTTCGTGCTTATTGCAGCAAGCATTCTAAGCTTTGGGATGAACATTTGCACTACGTTCAACATGCGTACAATCGAGCTAAGCACTCTTCGACTCAAACGTCCCCATTTAAGGCATGTTTTGGCTATTTTCCCAAGTCATCTTTAGATTTCATCTTTGGGAAAGATATTGCTGTTGATGGGCAATATGATATCGATCGGGCAGAGAAGTTCATTGAACATATTCAGTCGATACATCAGGTGGTGCAAGAGCAGTTGGAAAAGAGTCAGGCCAAGTATAAAATGAGACATGACAAGCATCATGTTGATCACAGTTTCAAAGTTGGTGATGAAGTGTGGCTTTACATCAGCAAGGAAAGGCTTAAAGGAGAAGGTAAAAAGTTGAAACCAATTCGATATGGTCCCTTCAAAATTGTTGACAAGATTGGTAACAATGCTTTCCGTTTAGATTTGCCTCCTTGTATGCAGATGTATGCAGTTGTTAATGTTGAGAATTTGAAGTTGTATGAGCCTCCATTGATTGATGATCAATGAGAGCATGTTCAGATTCCTTCCATAGATGATTTTTCTCCAGAGTATCTAACAGAACTGCAGGAAGACACCATCCTTGACAGGAGAATGCGAACTTAGAAGCGAGGAAATGTGGAGTATTTGCGAGTTGGTCTTAAAGGGACGAATCCAAGCAAGGCCAAGTGGATTGAGGTTGGAAGGGTGAGGGAACTATACCCTCATATTCACATAGAATGAGATAGTCTTTTGGAGGTCCAAAAGCTTCCCAATGGGGAGGTGTGATCAGGGGATCAAATTTTGCTCAATTTGGGGAGGTGTGATTAGGGGATTAAATTTTGCTCAAACTTTCAAAGTGCTTGGAATGCGATAAAAATACAGCATTAAGGCCCGCCTCCTGCCTTCCCGATTCACGGTATATTTACTTTCTCAAACGGAGTCCTGTGATGGAGGAGATATCAAGCGATCTGTCCTGCCAAACATGCAATAATTTGATGTTGACTGTACCTGTCTGACGTGGCAGGGCCGTACAAACTGTACGGTGATGTGGCAGGGCCGTACCATCCATACAATGATGTGGAATCCGGCTGACGGTAGGATCCGGGGCTGGTTGTTAGAGGCTAATGATGTGGGATGACATGTGTGTCCTGTACAGGTATAGTGAATTATGTGAGGACATGTGGCCCAACCCAAGGGTGCCATGTGTGTCCTCATTTGTTTATTTGGTTGTGTAAAATATTTAGAGTCCACGGGTTCGACTCGAGCTCCCCCAACACTATCGCCTTCATGCACCTCCGCTAACCATTATACCACCGATGCTCCTTGTTAGCATTAATGGAAACATTATATATGTTCTGAAGTGTTGTATATCAAGAGGGCCGGGCCGAGGGTAAGCCCCACCCACGGTCGTTTTACATTACATATGACCCATATATAACATACTGTCTCAATTCATTTGCCTCGCATTTCCATTGTATTGTAGACATTGCAATATCATACTGTAATGCATTTTATATATGCGGGTTTTGAAACCACGACCCGTGGCTCTATGTAAACGTGTGTTAAATGTTGGCGTGGGACCCAAACGGAAATTGCACTGCTTCAAATGGTTTAACCACCATTTGCTAACGCCAGCGAGGTCACATGGCCATATGCCTGTGGCATCGGTATGTTAGGGGCTGGCGCGCGCTTAACCGTCATACGGTTTGCACTGTAGGTGTGGTTGTGTCCGGTGCTGGGTTTTTACGCTTAAAAAGAGCATGTGAGGGTCTACTCAAGGGGAAGTGCAAAATTGTAGAACCAGAGAGACAACAAGCTTGAAGAGGAGACTTCCAGAGGCTCAACTTCTCTTCAATTTTCACCCCATTGAGGTGCCGAAGAGTTCGCATAGGTTTTGGGATGTTGTAGCCATTGAGAAGTCGGTTTGTCAGTTTGAGTATTGTAAGACATGTTTTGAGAACTTTGAGCACTAATAATAATGATCCATTAGAAGCTGGACTAGGAGATGCAGCCAATAAGAGGTGAACTCCTTTATCAATTGTTGTGCACATGTGTGTTTTATGTTCAATGTTTATGCTACCTGCTCATGTGTATTTTGCATAAGTAATCCTTAATTTTGTGTTGCAAACTGATCCTTTTTGTTTTAAACACATAACATTTCCCTTGCAATAATTATTCAAGTTTTTCAAGTCTCTTCATTTTTAGATCACCCCCAAAATTATTTTTGGGGTGTTTGTTATTTTAGCGGATTTTGTTATTTTAGTGGTTTTATAAATTAATCCTGGATTAATGATTTAGGTTTTTTGGTATCTATGGAATTAAAAACATTGTATATGCATTGTATGGTGAATGTTGAAATTAATACAATGAAGTGAAAGGTTTTCTTCCCATTAAGGGTTTCATATAAATCTATGTGTACTATGTGTATGAGCCACATTAATTTATGTTTTGTTTAAGAATCTATATGCATTGCTTTACTTCACAGGTTCAAAACTTATAAGTTTGACAACGTTATTTCACATAGGTTCAACAAATCGAGAGTACCCTTGAGAGTTATCACAAAACATCTTCACAGTTTCAATTTATTAAGCAGTAAGAAAACTAAACTACAATCATTTTGGAAAAATGGTTCATCCGGACAATAAAATTTTAATTTTTGGCAAGCCAACAATGGCAGTGAATTAATTATTTAGTTCTATGATTACAACTAAAACATTATCTATATGAAATCGTATTCCTGATCTACAAAAGGAATGCGATGGACCCATCAACACTGATCTAGAACCAAATTAATCATGAACTCATACATAATGCATGTAGAAATCATTTTTTTGGCACTAAAACCCAATTCGTTTCCGATTAAAAAGATTTACAAGAAAATCCTTTTAATGATCATTCTTCAAGTGCTAGGGACACTTGAAAGGATGGTAGGGTCTCGACAAGTCCACTCATATTGAGATCTAGAAATTCCAGGAGGGTACAAAGTATAGGGTGGATTGATCGGAAGAAAAATGAAGCTTACAACATCTAAGGTAGGTGGAAATCATTTATAAATTCTTGACAAGATATACAATTTTAGTTTCAGAAAAGCTACAAATTATCGCAACATAACAATTCAAATTTGGATGCACTATCAAATTCATCAAAAACAAACTAGACCATAAATCATAATTGTATATTACATTGGCAACATACATAATTATAAATTCTGGATCGAAGAAGAAAGACAGATAACCAAAAATTTCCAATTACTTATTTAAAATTCGAAATGACGACTAATCCAAAATTCCACTTTCTACATTTCCCAACCACCAAGGAACTTATCCATTCTATTTTTGAATTACAATAAGTCTCAACGAATTTCTATACAAGCTTATATATATAATTAAATCTTGATACAAATACCAAAATCAGAAATAGGAATACCGCAAATGGCGACGACAAAGTCGAAGATGTTCTTTCACACATGAATAACGCCCTTCCTTATTTTCTCTAATCATTGAGACACCGATACCTCCTAGCCAGTGCTAGGGGGTACTCTTCCCCTTAGGCCCCTAAGCCCAAAGAGTGCATGCACAAAACTCAGAAACTTTAGCTCAAGCTTGCCCTCGCAAGGTAAAGCCACCACTCTATCTCAAGCTTGGTATCCCAACACTCACAAGAAAACCAGTCAAAATAATTCAGAATCACTTTAACAATAACAAGTGTGATCCCCCTTCCCATCTAGACCATTTACTTTATTATAGGAATTTCACCCATAACCACATGCACATTTATTTTGATTTTAATTTAACAAATTAGAATTATTCACACTCTCCCCAAGTTGCAGAAGAAATTACATTTTAATTTAATTAAAAGTCAATTCTACCTTTTACATTTCCAAATTCCTCTCCTTAAATCAGTTCTAGTTCCCATCTTTCATTCCCATATTCTATTTAATTATTTGTGTCCTTACTAATTATGAGTTAGAGTTAAAATAAGAGTTTTCTTCTAGTAGGACTAGTGGTAACTAGACTCTAGATAGCATTATACATGCATACACATATTCTCTCATGCTTTATTACTTTCTTATCTTAAATTCCAATCTGGTATTTTTTTGCACACTTGTTTTATATCAATTATTTTGATTTATTGCATTTTTCTTAATTTTAAATTGATTTATCTCATTCCTTTCTAATTTAATTTATAATTTTACTCTTCTTAGCCTCTTTACAAAAAACTTAGACTTAGGGCTTAATTTTTTTTGAATAGGCTTATAATTTTATTGGGATTTATAATAAATAAAATTACTCATTAATTATTCATATCTAACAAGGCCTAAAGATTTTCAGGTTTTATAATTATTCCTTCAAGGTTTTCTAGGCCACCTAGATTTGTTGGATCAAGTTTTATTTACATGACGTGCCCTTCAAGATGCATTATGTGCTCCAAGGGTGTCACTCACTTTTGAATGGTTTTGCATTTATCAAACTTTGGAGTCACCACTTATTCAAGTAACTTTGTGAGAGACTAAGGGTTTCTAAGGGATAAGGACTGCCATTATTGTGCGCCCATTAAAAATCTTTGTGAGCAATTTCACTTAGTATGCCTCAATGATCATGGACCTCTCGAAGCCAGGTAATCGTTAACCTGCCAATTCGATCCATGACGAGAGGATAATAGTGCATGTTACAACGCATAATGCCACATCTCCTCAATATATGGTTTTTTGTGCATGGATTCTTTACTTTTTATGTGAGTCATATTAGCAAACATTGTTAGCCTGCATCCATTGAAAAAACATTGTCACTGATCCATACACATAACCATACTAAATCAATCATAAGACACATATGCATGAAATGAAATACGCAAACAAAACACAATCCACTCCTCGACTCAATCCAGAGCCCAAGGAGGTCCATTGATGCCATGAACATCCACAATCTAGCATATGTCCTGCACACTGATGTAAACTCGTCAATAGGATCTATCGATACATACATACATACATACAAATATATACATAATGACAAAAAATCAAAACCCATTGACATCAATATAAAAATCCATAATCGAACAAATAACCATGTACTATAACTGAATCACTTGCATTCAAGTGTGCTCAAAGAATACATTGATCACATATGATCCCAAGAGTGGGAAGTTACATACACCCCTCTTGTTTAAAACTTCATCCAAAAGTTGTACAAAGATATAAAATGCAGTAATAAAAGCATATGACAAGATCTATATGTCTAATCTATCAAACAAGTATGAAAACTATTGATGCATACTTTCATATGTGTCCTCCCAGGTAGATGAGTGTAATTGTCCCACTAGAACTTGACTTGATGGAATATTCGACGTCGTTGTTGTCGAATGCGATGATGGGTAATAAAATGCAGATTGGCTCTACAATGAGTGCACCCTCATCCGATATCTGCAAATAACTCATGTCAATCACATGTGTAGATCACTACCACAATGTATCACAATAGATACATGAAAAATAGTGCATATGCTTCAAAGAATCGTAGGACAAGCAATCTATGTTACGGGTCCTTTCTTTTCCAAAACTTTGAAAGGTCCCAAAAATGTAGGGGAGAGTTTATCACCCTTTCCAAACTTGATTGAACTCTGCAGTTTTACCTGCAAGAAAACTGGTCGCTAACTTTATGTTGAAATCAATGTGATGTGTACATCAACATAACTCTTTTTTCAAACTTGCACTTCTTTTAACTTTGTCTTATTGATTGCATTGATTCTTCCATCTCTCAAATCACTTTTGGTCCTACCAAGAACCTATCCAGTCGACTCTATCCAATGGCATCTCGACATGATCGTCCGTAAAGAAAGTCAAATAGTGTCATCTTAATGGTATTTTGATAGTTGTTGTTGTATGCAAACCTTACTAGTGGAAATAAATTTTCTCCCAACGTTGTTGTTGGTCCATTACATACATATGCAGTAACATATCTTCCAAAATTTGGTTCAGACTTTCCTGCCTTCCCATGTGTCTCATACAAGTGATATTTTGTATGTAAAGTTCAATTGTGTTCCCAAAGTCTCTCGAAGACTAGTCCAAATATTCTTGTAAACACGATCCTTGATCGAATATGATCCTTCCTGGTACACCATGTAATCTCACAATCTTGATGACAAAACTCATTCATGTTTGTGCCTGATATGTCATATGCACTAGAATAAAGTTTTCATTCTTCGTCATAGTGTCAACTACTATGAAAATTGATTCGCGTCTCCTTGCCATCAGTGGCAATCCAATAATAAAATCCACTCCTAAATGACCTCTTAATTTGATTCCAGAATAACGTGTGTTTGTATTAATATCAAGGTGTCTATGTGTTCGTATTTCACTTGCTGACATTCTAGAGATATCACCACGTAACTAACTATTACTACTTTCATTCATTTCCAGAAGAATAGCTTGGTTATCTGCCCTCATCTTTGTAAGTCCCGGATGAGCCATGTACACTGTGTGATGTTCTTCACTTAAGGTCAAAATTCTTAATTGTTAGGTGGTACATAAATTCTATTGTTATATCTCAATATTCTGTCATTGTCCAATGTACATCCTTCAAACTTCGATACCATCATGGTATCTTGTCCAATATTTTCTTTTCACTTCCTTTGTACATAGTCATCTCTCTGTAATGCTAGAATCCTTTCTCAAAGATTTTTCTTAAGAGGTGTTACCGAGAATATGCGCAATTTAACACATATGCCAATTTCATCGTTCCTTTAATTTAAGAAATCTCCAAATCATATCTGCTAAATTTTGACCAATGCCTTTGTTGCACGTTCAAATCACTCTGCGTGAATATGTTCTGCAATCCACAATGATCTTTCTTTAATTCAAATTCTTCCAACTGACAGGTCTCCAAACTCTCAGGGCATATACAATGGGCAGTAACTATAAATCATGCATTGCATAGTTCTCTCATGCTTTCTCAATTTCCTTGAAATGTGTTTATCACTGACCTTCTTGCATCAAAAACTCTACTCTAAAACTTCCTTGGATTTGTCTGTGCATACCAAGAATTCTTGTCCATGTCAGGGACCTTTCAGTATCAACACTATCTTCAATAACTCCTTGAGCCTTTGAAATTTTTCCATTTCTAATCCATACAAACTTCTGTTTTTCTTCTGCACCTGGTGATCGGATTTTCTATCTTCAGAAAACCCTCATGAACCGTCAGTATCCTACTAAATCCATAAATATGCATACTTATTATACATTTTTTGGTGCATGCCATTCTGTAGTATCCTATACCTTCCTAGGGTCCACAACGATACCTTCACCAGATATGATGTGCCATAAGTAATGAATCTTCGATTGAAAAAAATTTCAAATAATTTCCCAGATAATTTGTTTTCTCATAGACACTACAATACCAATATTAAATGTTCGTCATTATCTTATTTCATCTAAGAATAAATAAATATGTCATCAATAAATACTTGAACAATATTATCCAAGTATTCACAGAACTCCCCATTCATCAAGCTCACAATCATGGGTGTTTGTTAGTCTTAATGGTAAAACCATAAACTCCTAGTGTATGAATATCATCTTAAATGTGGTTTTAGAGATATATTCCTCTTTAATATGAAACTGGTGATATCCTGAACTCAATCGATCTTCGAAAACATCGTCACTCCTTTCTTCTGATCAAACAAATCAAGCTTTTATTCTTTGGCAACATATACTAGTTCTGATCAAGCCTTTGTTCAATTGACAGTAGTAAATACAAAGTCTCCACAATCCACCCTTCTTTCTCACGAAAATAACTAGTACACCTCTACAGGACACACTTGGACATATCAGTCCTAAGTCCAACACCTTCAATTTCATTTTCAACTCCTATAACTTAGGCTTTGAAATTTGATAGGGTGTTCTTTCTATCAGTTCAGCCTGTGTTTCAAGTCAATTTGTAAACTCCAACTCTCTTTTGAGCGACAAACCTAGTAACTCTTATGGAAACACGCCTGTAAACTCCCATACCACTGAAAGGTTTTCTAATTCTTCCTCCTTGCCCTATTAATTTATCTATAATATTCCATATAACTTACATGCCTTATGATGCTCTTTTCTCTCTTGAAGTTGTAGGGAAGAAATGAACCTCAAGGACACTCCTCTGATTCTCCAACAATCATTCTTCTTTGTCCCACATCATGTGTCAAACTTTACTATTTCGTCTTATAGTTGAGCATCACAATATATGACAAGTATAACCAGTCCATATTGATCACTATGTTATATGATCCTAAGATCATGACATAAATGTCTACCTTTATTACAAAACTTCCCAAGTTAATGCTACAGCAATCCATAACCCTTCTGTTGAGGTCATTTTACGCTTCCAAAATTTCCCTCCTTTCTATTTTCCAAAACTCTTTTCTCCCTTTCTTCCCTTTCCTATACTTTTACCCATTTTTCCTTTTCTTCTATGACCTACTTCATTTCTTTCTGTTGTAGAGAAAGATTTGTTCCTAAGCAACATTGCATTTATATCTTATTCCATTTCCTCAAGGAAATTCCTACTTTCCTTGATTGATAAACTAGACAAAACACCCTTCCACTTGTACCCATCTTGTACCCTATACAACAAGCTTATATGCAGACTGCTCCACTACATCCCAGACATTGGGATTTCCAGGACAAAAAAATCAAAATTATGTCGGGCTCATGTCATGAGATATATGATCCTTGGCTTCCATATATTGGAAATGCTATGACTCATCCCTTCAGTTTCATTTTTAAGGCTATAAAAAATCCAATTTCGAGCTGTGGAGAAAGGAGGAGATAATTCAACTTTGAGAACAAAGTTTCTATCCCGAGAAATTATTACTTCATATTGAGTCTCAGATCCCATTGTACTTTAAGTTTGGAAATACAGTGCTCAACTCCCAAGCTCTTCCTTGTTTGATGAAGAACCTCATTGTATCACTTCTATGATATTGCCTTGTGGAGGGATTGAAGTGGTGGAGGCCCAACTGAAGGAACCTGGCCGGTTCAATCATGGCCACGTAAGTCTGTAATATTTCTAATTTCTGTCTGAGATAATTCTATTAATATAAATACTTCTTTCCTGTCCAATTGATATCTTGCAAATATATGAGTTGTTATCCATGGCATGTTTGTTTTGTATATTAATGGATTATGCCATCTAACGTGCTAACCTTTATATTATCACTATATATTTTCTTGTTTGTTTTGTTGAGAACTTGTTTCAGGCATAAAATCTTTGGGTCAAAGTGCTCAACGGTGGACATCTTCAAACATATGGACGAGGTAGGTCCTTTTCTTATTCTTAGCTTGCACATTAGTTTATATATAGCTTTGCTTATGGGATAGAGTTGATTTTAATGCACGTTAGTTTATATATATTGCACATTAATGCATTAATGCACATTAATATAGCTTGCACATTAATGCACATTAGGTCCTTTTCTTTTCTTTTCTTATATATATTGCACATTAGTTTATATATATTTCAAATTAATGCATTGTTTGACCAATTATGAGAAACATGCCTAGATAAGTATACGAAAAAACATTTATTGTCTTTCCTTTGCAACACACATAAATGCTAGAACCACATTTTTGGAAACATTGAATGCCATAATATTAATACATTTAGGTTAAATTCTAGTCCATAATAATAAGATAATATATTCCCTAATATCAAAGTTCCTTTGGATACATTCAATGTTACGAGGCATGAGAAAGATAGAATACACACAAAATGCATAAATAAAAATAAAAAATAAAATAAGATAATGGGTATATGAATGGAGGAAGAGAAGGTTGAAGACATCAATGATGGTTAATTAGGGTTATTTAGATTCAAACCAATAAGAATGAAATATGTATCCTATCATCCACAAGTCTCATTTTTTCCATCACAATAGATTGGACAGTTGATGGGGCAAAGGAGTTAGTTGAAAGGGAATTAATTGGGTATTTTAGTGGGTCACAACCCCACATCTCCTAGATGGTACCTTGGATTGCTTATTCAAGGGCTACAATGGAAAGAGGTAAAGTTTGGGTCACTCTAATTCAAATGGGTTCTCTCACTTCTGTGTTTGAGAAAGATCTATACAAGAATGTTGTTTCGAAGGCTGGTCCTCATTTTGCATGAATATAGGGATGGTTGCAATCCCACTATGACTCTTTTAAATCGAGCCATTTTTTATATATGAGATCTACATTTGGGACATGTTTCTAGGGATTTTTTTTCATTTCTACATAAGAGAGTTGTACAACCCATTAAGGATTAGATGGGTAATTTTCAATACCTTCCTCCCAAAACCCTATAATGTGAGGTTGTATCAATGACGCCGGTGTATATGTCTGCTGAAAGAGGATTCTATAAAGAAATCATCATTGTAGAATGGGGGAGAAAATGTTTCAAATCATTGATTATGAAAATCTACAATTTCATTGTTATTATAATAAAAAAACATGGCCATTTAATGCAGGAAGACTATCCTTTTAAGAGGGATATGCATTGGAAGTGAAAGAAGGTTAAGGTTGTTGATTGTATTTTGAAGAAGGATATGGGGTAAATTTTGATTTAAGGGGGAATGATGGAATTTGATAAGGAATACAACTTGGTGAATCCCTCCCATGGATTGACTAATCTTACTTTCTTGGGACAAGAGAGTGTAACACCCCTCCCAAGCATTTACAACAATTAGTACGTACAATAGATTTTTTTTGCATTAGGAAATTAAAAATGTCACAACATAATTAATAGAAACACAATCGACATACATCATCATAATTAATAATGAAACATAATAAACACATTAATATATTTAATAGCCACACATAATCAACACATCATCATCAACTGAAAAAAAAAATACTCATAATTGATCAATCGTTTCATTGCAAATTTAAAAGCAATCTTACCCACCCAACCTATCTTGCATGGTTAGGAACCCCAGGACACATTTAGCAACACTCGAAGTCCAAAATTCATCTGATTGATTTGACCACTTAAGGTATCATGACTGGTGACTGTTCTGAGGAAAAAATGAAGTATCTAAATCCCATTAATCCACCTCATAAGCCGAGAATCAACTAGAATTATCATCCGCTCAACCATAGATTTTTCACGATGCAATGGATTAATCCACTTTACTTAAATAATCATTCAAGCAACATTCAAGTGCAAATGAAAAAATACATAAAGAAGGACAAATTTAAAAGGCATAGGTACAACCTTGGTGTAAGGTAGAGATCTAATTAATCATCATAATTCCATTCGACATTATTACTCAAGACATTTATTATCTATCCATTCTAACATCATTATAAGGAGACTAGATAAGGGCTTCATTTTTATCGCCCAACACCACTTAACAAACATGGGTTGATTTAACTGATAAGACTTATATAACAAGTAAGATTTACCATGCACAATATACAACTTCTCCACCTCATCCCTATATACACTTTTAAGTTTAGATATCCTATATGGGAGTTAGGAAGTACAAATCCTTTAAGAAATATACATATATACCAAGGATGAAATAGATTTTCATTAAAACGTCATAAGAACCGTAGCTTTAATTAATTAATTATTTTTTTCTATGATTACAATTGAACCGTTATCAATATGAAATCCTCTTCATGATCTAGATAAGGAATGCGATGGACCCATCAACACCGATCCCAAACCAAATTAATCATGAAGTAATACATAATGGCAGTAAACCCCAATTTGTTTCCGATTAAAAATATTTACAAGAGAATCCTATTAATGATCATTCTTCAAGTGCCAGGGACGCTTGCAAAGATGGTAGGGTCTTGACAAGTCCACTCGGATTGGGATGTAGAACTGCCAAGAGGGTACGAAGTATAGGGAGGATTGATCAGAAGCAAAATGAAGCTTACACCATCTAAGGTAGGTGGAAATCGTTTATAAATTCTTGACAGGCTATACGATTTTAATTTCAGGAAAGATACAAATTATCAGAACATAACAATTCAAATTTGGATGCACAATCGAATTCAACAAAAACAAACTGGAACAAAAATCATAACTTTATATTACATTGGAAACAAACATAATTCTAAATGCTGGATCGAATAAGAAAGATATATAACCAGAAATTTCCAATTACTTATTTAAAATTCGAAATGACGGCAAGTACAAAATTCCACTTTCTAGATTTTTCAACCACTAAGGAACTTATCCATTTGTTTTTTGAATTACAATAAGTCTCAACGAATTTCTACAAGCCATATATATATAATTAAATCTTACCACAAATACAGAACTTAGAAATAGGAATACCACAATCGGCAACGATGAAGTTGAAGATGTTCTTCAACAAATGGAGCTCCTTCCTTCTTCCACTCGCTAATCGTTGAGACTTCATTGATACCTCCTAGCCAACACTATGGATACTCTTATTCCCCCTTATCCCACCGAGCCACAAAAGAGCCACATACACTAAAAACCTGTAATATACCAGGATATAAAATGTATCCGTAATGTAAATAAAATGCTAGTAATGGAAGAATAACAATAATATAAATCCAGAGCATTCACTACAATAACACTGAAATGATATAAGAATAACAACAGAAATAACACTTGAATCTGAAAGCAATGTTCACGGGCCTCTTCGAGGGGAAACCTCCAGTTGAGTATTCTATTACAATAATATCCAAGATAAGGTTCTCACACCCTCGACTCCTATATATTTATACTAAAATAGCTATCTAGAGGAAGATCCTTCTGTAGCTGAAAGTTTCTATTAGGTCTTCTTACATCTGCCTTATTCTATTTTATTGAAAGGCCTTGTTAATATTGAACCTTATTACATCCGAATATATTGTTCTACCTACTTGAGTGGTTAGGGAGGTTAGGTCACTATCATGTCCTCCCCCCTAAAACAACCTTGTCCTCAAGGCTTGAGATGAGAAAATTGCTGCAGAATGCAGGTAGCTGGTTCTGCTATGTTCAAGCTGGAGTTGTATCTTTCACTGGACGAGCACTTTGATGGTTCTCTGATGTAGGCGATGCTCATGCTGGTCCAAAATGGCTTTGGTTTTAGCCAAATGGATCCTTCTTCAACTAACTCCGAGAGGTTGGTTTGAATTTGACACGAATTCAATCACCTTCTTTAAGCATGAAACATGAAAAAAGGATGTAGCTTCGAATGGATAGGAAACACTAACTGATAGGCGACTTGTCCCATGTGCTTGAGCATGGTATAAGGACTACAAAATTTGGGCACTAGCTTCTAACAATGCCTACCTTGAGGGAAGCTTGCTTGTGGCAGTTGAAGAAACACCCATCCCCTTCGGTAAATTGACGCTCAGAGTGACCTTGATCTGCTTGTTGCTTCCATGGGATTCTGTGCCATGACCAAATTCCCTCTTTGAGGGTATGAAGAATAGCCTCGAGCCAAGTGTTAGGTCAACTGCCCAGACCTTCGAGGCACCTAGTAAGTATGAGAGAACTGAATGTGGCTTGCGTCCATATATCGCTGGCCAAAAGGAGTCATGCGTGTAGTCAGATGGTATGAAGTGTTGTACCACCATTCAACTAGGGGTAACCCATTGAAACCACTGATTTTTCTTTCCGAGGCAAAAACACCTCAAATATGTTTCAACACACTTGTTGACAATCTCTTTTTTTGGCCATCAGTCTAGGGATGATAAGCTATGTTGATGCAATGTTGTGCCTTGTATCTTGAACAGTTCTGCCAAAAATTACTGGTTTCTTCTGTGAAAGTTGGTCGCGATTAGAAACAATAGAGTGTGGTACGCCATAGCTTGAAGACCTGATCCATGAGAATATTTGAGCCGCTGTGGATGTTGTAAACGGGTACAAGTGCATAAATGAACATACTTGGAAAGGCTATCAACAAACACCATGATGAGGGATTTATTTCGATTTGGGTGTCGGGCAATAAATCCATAGAGATATCCTTGCAAATAACAGGTGGAATCAGAAACGGTTGTATTGTGCTCCGATGATTTTATTGTTTCTTCCTTTTTGCATTGACAGACATCAAATTAAGCCACAAAATTATGAATGTCTTGTTTCATACCAGTCCTTAAAACTTAACGCTTGACCTCACATAGGGTTTTGTGAACCCGCGCCCCGCTAGGTGTAGCATGAAGCTCAGAAAAGTACCGTGGATTTCTGTTTGATTGTTTACTAAATACAAATGGCCTTTGTATCAAAGTTCCTCATGGAGACAAGAGTAATTCTGAGAAGTTGGAGATTGGACAACAAATTGATGGATCAATTCAGAACTCCAAATCTTGTAGCCATTCCTCGTGAACGTCTTGGAGCCAACTGTACAATGGAAGGAAAGAGAAAAATGGGATCATTCTTCTTCATATTTGCGGGAAAGTGATCCGCAACCACATTGTCTTTTCCTTTATTATAAATGATTTCACCATATCCAAAGAGTTTAGTCACCCATTTTGCTTTTTGTTCGGGAGGAAATGCTTGTTCCAGAAAAATACTTGAGGCTTTGATGGTCCTGGCCTTAATTTGGAACCGTTTCACAGATAAGGATGCCACAGATCCATCAGACATGCAGAATAGCCACATTTCCTTTCATAGATGGATTTGCCCATATTTCTCTCAGATAGTTGCTTGTTGGTAAAGGCCAAAGGTCTAATTCTCTTGCATAAGGACAACACTAATTCCTTTCCCCGAGGCATAAAATTCCAACACAAAGTTCTTTGAAATCAGGAAGGGATAGAACCTGAGTGGTGCACATGGACATCTTCAAGGTTTGAAAAGCTGAGCAGCAGCTGGAGTCCAAGGAAAGAGTTCTTTTTGAAGAGAACAATGAGAGGTGTTGCAATCTTCCATAATTCTTAACAAACTTGTGATAATCGCTAAGCCTAGAAATTCACGTAATCGCTTAAGAGTCTCCTTTGGGTGAGGCCAGTTTTGCATAGTCTAATCGTTTTAGGATCCACTCCTAATGCCATCTTGCCAGCCAGATGATCCAAGCATTCTACTCGAGGCGTTGAGCACATTTAGGACTAAGCCGAAATTTGGTGCTTAGAGGGTAGATGAAGAACTTGATCCACATGAGCAAGATGATTTTTCCATGTTTTTCTGTAGATGAGTGATTATCATCAAAGAAAACTAAGACAAAATGGTGGAGAAAAGGACAGAATACATGATCCATGAGGCTCAGAAGGTGGAGGGGCATTACACAAGCCAAAGGGCATTAACAAACTCCAGTGGCCCTCATGATTTCTAAACACAGTCTTGGGAATATCTTCCTCTTTCATACGTATCTTGTAGTAGCCTTGAATGAAGATCCAGGGTTTAGTGGTGAAGAATTGGGGCACCACTCAATTCATCCAGGAGGTCATCAATGATGAGAATGGGGAATTTTTCCTTAATTGTAAGTTTGTTGGAGGGTACAGTTGGCGTGACACATTCACCAAGAACATTCTTACTTCAGGACCATGACCATGAGAGAGTAGGGGCTCGTACTAGGTGGATAACACCTGCATTAGGGGAGTTCCTGGACCATTTTCAATTCTATTTTGGGAAAGGGCATGATACAAATATTGGGGAGGAAGGATCTCAAGGAATGGAATGATCATGAACACTACAGGAAAGGGGAAGGCCCTAGAGTGGAAATACCAATTGATGTTTAGAAAGGATGGTTTGGAGGTCTTATGGTATGGAGGGTGTCTCTATTGCTTGTGAAGGATATGGAGTTGGTGATAACACCAGAATGACCTCTTTGAGCAGCTTTTCCATGCTATGGGAACTAATGATCTCTGAGAAACCAATCTATGATGTCTTGGAACTTATATTGTTGCCTCCTAGTCGAATTGCATGGTTAAGCTCCTAAAATCCATGAGAATGGAATCCAAAGTCCCAGCTGCCTCTGGGTAACTCCAACACAATGTCACAACCTCCCATGATAGCAACATATGGGATTGTGCAGTAGTCACCAATTTGGAGATGCACATTTTCACAATGCCCTCCTTACATTTCACATGGAACCACCACTGGCAATCATGATTTGAAAATTATTTATTTGGCATGGATGTAGCAATGAATTTCTTGGGAAATGCAGTGATGAATAAAAATTATAAAGTAACAATTATCAACCATAATGATGATCTTTCGACTTGATGTAAACCAATTGGGCTTGAGGGTTTGAGAGTCACAGCCAAAGGAGAGCATTGGAAGGAAATGACTGGTCTCTACTGGGAGGGTCTGAGGAGGGATATGCCAGTGGATTCAAGTGATTCATACATAGAGGGAGTTCTCATCTCTTTCTCTAAAATCTCCCCGAGATGGCCAAAAGATTCCATTATTTACACTTCAGGTTCTGGGAACATTTGTCATCACAAGCTATAACAAAATTCTTCATTACATTCAAACTAATTTCAAATTTCGGGTCAATTTTGGATCTTTAAAGTGGAGTAGAGGCAGGAGGGATTTACTGGTTTAGGGAGAGAGGGATGAAGGAGGGTTTAAGTGGTTTTGAGAAGATACAAATGGTTGTGATTCTTTAGCTCTTTTAATAGCCTCAACCCAACTCTGTGCTGCCATTAGGACATAGTCTGAATTTCATCCTGAGGTCACTGATACAAAACACGAAAAAGGCATCATACATGCCTCCTCTGTTCTAGTGGCCAGGTGCCCAAAGGAAGCTATAAAGTCTTCCATTGTTCCTAATTACTTCAGCTTTTCTCAAATGCCCCAAATGGTTGAAAAGACAAAGACAAAGAGTTCATAAAGATCTGCCACAAATTGTGTCCATGCAATATACCCTTGATGTGATTTTTTTTCTCCATTGCCACTATTGCCAACTTTCTTTATCTAAATGGAGAACACCACACCGGATTTTGGCCAAGTCATCTGTAATGCCTTATAAAGAGAAGTACTGCTCCATTTGGGTTACCTAGAACCAAGGGGTTTGAGCCATCAAATTTGCTCACATCCACCCGTGGAAGGTAGGTCACGTTGAAAGTGATGTCTCTACAAGGTATGTGGGAAATGAGAGGAATGGTCACCTCTGTATGTGGGGTGAGGAAGAGGAAGGCTTATCTATAGGGATATGCATTTCGGTGTAGAGTGCCAAAAAGACTGATTCAAGATGGGTTGTGAGGTCTTGTTTGATTTCCCATTGAGGAACATGGTTGTATTGATGGCAACGCCATTATAATCAGTTGTTTCACTTGTTGGTCCTCAATGAGACCAGATTGCAAGTGTGTTGAAGCGAGCTTCCAAGTCTTGCCCATAGGTATGGGCCAAGGAGGATGGGGAATTCAGGCAAGGGCGGGGTAAAAATGTTCTGCCTAAAAAGACATGGATGAACGTGACAAGGGGGAAGAGATGAACTAATGGGCTAGGGGTTTGAAATAATGGTGAAAAAAATTTCCAGACTTATTTTTTTCTAATGGAGTTATACCGGGTCCAAGAATATTGCAGAGAGGGAATGCCCAAAATGCTAACTAGAAATAAATGCATTTACTACAACCAACACATGCTCACTGGAAATAGATCTCATCTGTTTGAACTTGTTTCTTTCCCCCAAGGGTTTGGTATTCATGGGTTCTACAGACAAGGGTTTGTTCTGTGTTATAACCTTCCTATATGGGTCCAAATAAGAGTACTTGATCCAATATCCAGGGCACTAACTATGAGGACAGATTGTAATCTAGCCATACTACCTGACTACCAGGTACTAGAGAGTATCTTCCTATGTTTTGTTCTCGATGACACTATAATGTACCAGGCAAACACTGGGTTTATCTAAAGAGGGCTTCAAGTAATCTAGGCTAATTGCACATGTATGTTCATCAGCTACCACTCGTAGGGGTACCAACAGAGGTTACATGGGTGGCCAACAGATGCAATTTAAGTACCACTTGTATTTCCTGCATGGAATTCTCAACCATGATTTATGTACACAATCCAGATCTCCATGTATTTCAAAAAGACGTCGGAATACATATTCACCTCTGAAAAAAATAAATTAAATTAAAAAAAAAAAAAAAAAAAAAAAAATCTCTGATACCACTTGTAATATACCAGATATAAAATGTATGCAGAACATAAATAAAATGCTAGGTAGCCTCTACAGAATAACAACAATATAAACTATATCACCACAATAACACTGAAATGATATAAGAATAACAATAGAAATAACACTTTGAATCAGCAATGTTCATGGGCTTCTTCGAGGGGAAACCTCCAGCTGAGCAGAGCTCATTACAATAATATCCAAGCTAGGGTTCCTACACTGGACCCCGGCCTATACTAAAAGAAGCATTTAGAGGAAGATCCCTTCTAGAAGCTTTTGCTTCTATTAGCTCTTACATCCTACTTTGTTCATTTGTATTGAGCAATTGACACATTGACCTTATTACATCTGAATATATTGTTCTACCTATGTAAGTGTTAGACCCTAACAAACCAGAAACACTCTTAGAACCAAACTTTCTCTACAAGGTAAAGCTTCCACTCCACTGCTTGGTATCCCAACTCATGTTAAAACTAGTCAAAAATAATTCATAAGCATAAATTTACCAATAACCAATGTGATCCCCTTCCCATATAGACCATTTTATTTATGGAAATTTCCTTACTGACACCTGCCACATGCACATTTATTTCTTATTTTAATTTTAATAAATTAGAATTATTCACCCGCTCCCCAAGTTGCAAAAGAAATTACATATTATAATTTAATTAAAATAAATTTCTCTCATTCCCAAATGCACTTTAAACTGCCCTACTTCTGTCTCTTTATTCCCAGATTCCTACTTAATGACTGAATCCTTTAATTCAATTCCGAGTTAGAGTTAAAATAGGAGTTTTATTCTAGTTAGAATAGTGGTATCTAGACTCTAGATAGTACCCTATGTACACATATTCTCTCATGATTTATTCTTTTCTTGTCTGAAATTCCAATTTAGGATTTTCTTGCACACATGTATTTATATTAATCTTAGATTTATTTTTTCATTTCTTAAATTGATTTTACCCTTATTCATTTTTAATTTAGTTAATAATTTAGTTTAGCCTCCACAAAACTTAGAATTGGGTTTAATTTTTTTTTGAATATGCTTAGACTTTTATTGGTATTTATAATAAATAAATTACTCATTAATTATTCATATCTGACAAGGCCTAAATATTTTCAAAGTTTATAATTATTCCTTCAAGGTTTTCTAGGCCACCTAGATTCATTGGACTCAAGTTTTATTTACGCGAACGCTCCTTCTAAGACACACTCTGGGTCTAAGGGTGCCACCACCTTGACTCGGTTTTGCACTTTCATTTCTAGGGTCATCACACCATCTGTCATGTGACCTTTGTGGGAGACTAAGGGATTCTTAGGAATAAGTACCCTACCTTATTTTTCACCCCTTATAATTCTATGAGCGGATGCCCTAGTTCTCACTTATCAGGGACCTTCTAAACTAGGGTGCAATTAACCTACAATTTGATCTATCGAGCAAGATGTTAGTAGGATGTGACAAGAATGTCGCTACACCTCTCCCTCAATATTTGATCTATGTTCATGGCCCCTTTACTCCTTATCTGAGTCAGATTAGAAAGAGTCATTGGCCTGCATCCATTGGCAAAACATTGTCACTGATCCATATACAGGCAATCAGATTTGAAATCAATCATAATGAAACATATGGGTAAAATGAAATACTCAAAACAAAACAATCCACTCTGACCTAATCCAGAGCTCAAAGAGGTCCATTGATGCTATTGACATCCACAATCTATCACATGTCCTGTACACTCATGTAAAATTGTCAATAACATCTGGCTGATATTATATATCAATTAACGATAAATCACAACCCATCAACATCACTTCATAAAAACCCATAATTGAACAAATAACCATGTACATAACTGAATCACTTGCATTCAAGTTTCCTCAAATAATAAGTTGATAATATAGCTCCCATGGACAAGCTACATACACCCTCTTGTTTTAAATTTCATCCCTAAGTTGTACAAAGATATAAATGCAGTAATAAAAGTATCTAACAAGATACATATGTCTAATATATCAAATAAGTAAGGAAACTATTGATGCTTATCATATACATTCTCTGATCCAGATGGATGCCTTCATGTGACTCCTACCTATTCCAACTAGATCACTTTGGCATTTTTCCGGCCATTGCTCTTTTCTTACTCTTCGTCCCTAACTTTCATGGACTCAAGCTTGAGGCCCTAAACAATGCATTTAGGGTCAAGGCCGAATCACAATAACAGACATAGTTAGATTCTTGGATCAAAACATGTAGTTCTCATAGACCCTTTCCATCGGGCTATCAGGGCACCTAAAACAAAGTTCATATGAAAATTACAACCTTTATAGTTGATGTACTTAATTATTCAAAAAAGAAGCTCCACGTGATTTTTGGCGCTTAATCTCCTGAGGTTAGGTTTTGGATGTATAGGTTTTTGGAATTTTGTTTATCATAAAAATTCCTTCAGAGCCTTGTTGTAATAATATTTCAGAATCAGCACAAATCCATCACATCTCTTCTCATAGACAAGCAACCACCACAAGCTTGTCCACGCATTTTACAGTTTCAACTTATTTCCTTTATGAATAGAAACCAATTTTACCAGACATAAAGCTATTTTGTGTTAAACATATTTTGATAATAATATATTCATTTCTATCTTTCCATAAAAAATCTCTTGGATTAGTGGTATTATAGCAGTCTGCTCCTTGTCGTCCTAATGCATGTCACCAACGAGGTCAAGGTACAAATAATCGGGTCTCGAGCTTGTTTCAAGTAGAGGACAAAATTCTCTCGCACGCTCAAGAAACCTTCCATGGTGGTTGAAAATAAAGACAACGAGACAATAGATCCCTTCAAAATGTTTCTCGAGGAATCCCTCATGCAACAAAGAAACAAGATAATGAATATTTTTCAAAACTTTGACACTACCCAGAAGCACACATCTTCCTCAAAACAGAGGTGTCTCCCCTTCACAAAAATAAAACTCAATATTCCTATAACTGAATAGTCACATAGACGCAGATGTAGAAACGTGGTTGAATCTTCTAGAAGGGAAGCATTTATTTTTCCATAACTTCTTGAATAAATAAGACATTTTTTGTACCCCCAATGTCGCTCCCCATGCCCAGGATGTGTGGGAAACTTTCTCAGAGCATGAAACAAAGGAACCCCTCATTATTTACATCTGTGGTCACCCAAGAGTCCCTTCATGATGCTACATGAACAATACTACTCTTTTGAAGTTATGACGACTCCATACACAAATGTGGACTACATCATATGTGTGTGAAAGAGATTAAGCAAAGGTCGCATTTCACAAATATCTTCATAATTCCTTGTGCACCAAGTCAGTATCAGTCATTCCTCGAGTTTATTTCATCTGGTTCTCGATTATATTGGTGGTTTGCATAGATACATCGAGGCAAAAATGGAGTTTTGGACATCTCATCTTGGGTGTACCACCGAGCAACAATAAAATTGCTGAATCTCAAACAAAGACGCTAGGACAATTTCGGCCTGAACCCATCACAATAAAATCCAGGAAAGGGCAGCCATAACCTGCAAAACAAAGGACTGAGCAAAGATGGACAATTTCAGTACAACCAGTCCAGGCTGTAAGAAAACAAGGACACTAAAAAGACAAAGAAAGAGCACAGGAAGGAAAGGAAGCATAAGAGCCCCTAGCATAACACCTGATGATTGGCTCTCAAAGAATTTCCATAATATTGAGGTTAAATCCTTTGAATTAGATGTGAGTTCCAACTTTGAAACAGAACCAGAAAGGGGACAGATGATTTATGAAACCAATGCTATCAAGCAGCACACTAAGCTCACTGTGAACCAGATGAACAAAAAGGAAGGTTTAGTACATTTTTCTATCATGATGTGGGTGAAGGGTACCCTACTGCACTTCATCACTGATATGCATCCATAATAACATCATCTCAACAGAGATTTTCAAGCGACTACCATGCCGACAATGCCACACCCAACCCTACACCATCAGATGGTTTCCCCAAGGAAGTGACATCCACTTCAACCAACAATGTCACATGTCATACAAGATCAAGCCCTACAAAGATGAGGTATTGTGTGATGTTTTCCCTCTTGAATTTTGTAATGTTATTTCACAACCATATTTAAGGAAACACCATGCTTTATATGGGCCAACCATATTTATTACTTTGAATAAGAAATTGTACTGGATAATCTTAGAGGCAAATTCCCACCCACTACATACTTTGATCTCACCAAGCAATGCAAGAAGGTAATCTGTCATATGGGGAAGTTTGTATTCTTCGTGATTCTCTCTGTATCGAGAGAAATGTGATCACAACCACATCCAGGGTTCATTAGACCCAATCTCTCCACACAACAAAAGTAAGTGGATAAGGCCGTGGAATAATACAAAGAAATATTCTCATCTATCGGGGGCACTCTGCACCAAGTAAGGTCACACCCCATCGATATTGTTGGATTATTCTAGTTGGTTTTCATTGATGTCAACCCTGAAGAAAGTCCAGAAGGAATTCCTTGGTAGCACAAAGGTATGGGTATGGACCCAGGCTCTTGTTTGTATAATGGTACGAGTTTTAACATATTTGAAGGTAAGAATATTCTAGATAAATAGTACACATGCCATTTCCAGTGGTATGTGGAAGACCACATAACTCCTCTGCTATTAAATATTTATTGCCATGTGAAGTTGAGAACCCTCATGAGTCATCTAGAACCCCAAAAAGGTCAAAGTAGTCAAAGTGGTTGTAAAGAAGAAACTATTTTAAAATAATAAAGTGAAGTGATGAGGTAATATAAGTCAGAGTGGATACAAAATAACTCATTTAAATAATAAAGTTAATGGGAGAAACTACTATGGACAAGCGGTTAGAAGTGGTTTAGCCCTAAAATATGAAAGTGGCTTTTAAGATGGTTAGAAGGTAACCCCTTGAGGAAGCCATATAAAAGTATAAATAAGAGGAAAGGTGTATCATTCTCAATAACACTTGAGAATATTTAATGTCTACAAGTGACTGAGATAACCAAATGATATCTAAGATTTATTATGGAAGGTGAAGTAAAGAAATGCAAAACTAAGGGAGGATACATCTTTGATGATGCTTCTGTTGCATGTTATTTTACAGGGTCATCTCAATTTTAGCAATAATCTTTTCTAGAATGATTCACAAAGAACATGGAGGTTGTTGATAAAACATATCCAAGCATATGTGAGAAAAAATTTAGCTTTGTATCATTGTATTTGGACTTACACTCCTGGAAAATAAGGTTTGTGGCTAGTCTTGAAAATAGTTCAAACAAGGTTTTGGGTAAAAAACGTCATAAATTCATCATAGCAACATATCCCACTTCAAGAAGACCAAATGTATTAGAGCATTGCCTTTTAGTATTCCTCCAGGTACCACTTCAACATCCATACAACAAATATTAGCAAAAGGCATGTTTCATGTTTTCTCTCAAGAATAATCCATAATTCAACAAGGTATGACATTTTGCTATAACCTTTTTTTGAGAGGGTCCAAGTTGTGAAACCTGGAGGAATTACATAAAAAGACACTGAAGAAACATTTTTTACTATTTTAAGATATTTATTCATTACAGGCATATATTTATGATTATTTCCAAGTTAGGTTGTTGACTAATCCAAAATTTGGTCATGTGAGACTAAAGTAAAGTTTGATGAAAATGTTGGGTCTCTCTTGTTGTTAAAGCTAAAGAAGGTTTTCATATGTGATCATATACACTAGGCATTAATAGATTTACAAATCACATTTGGATGATGAAATTGATATGAGGGATTTTGGTTGAGGTACATGTTGGGTACATGGTTGAGACAAGTAGTTGATGAGTTGGCACATACATGAGGTGTATAGTTGATGAAGTTGGTACATCTTGATGAGTTATAGTTTATGTGCATTTGATGCATGATTGGTACATATTTTGTGCATGGTTGATGCACTCGTTCATGGTACATGTTGAGGTACAGGTTGGTGCATGGTTGATGCACTTGTTTATGGTATAGGTTGATTACATGTTGTTTAGTACAGGTTGTTTGGTGCAGGTTGATTGGTACAAGTTTACAATAGTGTTTCTCACAGTGATAGTGTGATAGTGGTTCTATCATTCTACTTATATGTCAGGGCGGTTGGATGCGGAAAGGCTAGGTGGTTGTAGCCACATTTTGGTTGTAGCTGGAGAACAGCGGGGGTTGTAGCCTCCTTCTAGTTGTAGTCAGAGAATTGGGGAGTTGGAGCTTCCCTCAAGTTGTAGCCTGAGAAACTAGGGGGTTGGACCTCCTTCCATTTACAACTGGAAAAAAAAGGAAGTTGGTTCTTCCAATGAATGTAATTATTAAAGACATATAAGAAAAATCATTATGTGGTTTTCTCCCACTTTGGGTTTCCACATAAAAACATTGGTTTATTATGTATGTGTATGATTTCTCATTTGTTCATTTTTTATTTACTCTGAAACTATTGGATGATAATTCTACATCGATATAACACTTCCATTTTATGGTTAAAAATGATTAAATTTCTCTATTACTGATTCACCCCCCCTCTTAGTAATCCAACATATCTGAGCCCAGGAACACTGCTTCCCAATGGGCTATTCTACTGCCACTCTTTGTTATAGAATGAGGGGATCAAGCGGTAGATCCAAGAACTTCTCCACAAGGGGCACATCCATCCCAGCTCATCACCTTGTGGGAGCCCAATCATGCTGGTACAAAATAAATATAGAACCTGGTGACTCTACATTGATTATCGGGCCCTGAATAAAATCACAGTCATAAACCGATACTCGATTCCCTAAATTGATGACCTCCTTGATAATCTTACAGGGGAAAAATACTTTAGCAAGATTGATCTGAAGTTTGGAAACCATGATATCCTGATATAACATACAAATGTATGGAAGACCACCTTCAAGTCAAAGGAATCTCTTTTTGAATGGTTGGTCATGCCCTTTTGTTCGACAAATGCTCCAACCACTTTCATGAGGATGATGGACAATATCCTTCGACCATTCACCAATACTTTTGTAGTGGTGTATGTGGATGATATTTTCATTTACAACAAAACTTAGGAAGAATACTTGCAGCATATTCAACAGATTTTGCACACCCTGTGACAACACAAACTATACGCCAACTTCAAAAAATAATCCTTCAGCATGGACAGGGTCCATTACCTGGGATACATCATTGATCAACATGGAGTACATGTGGATCCAATGAAGATCCAATTCATATGTGACTATTCAGCCCCAACCACACTCACTGAGCTTTAGAGCTTCTTGGGCCTTTCCAATTTCTACCACATGTTTGTGTTGGGATTAACCCATATTGCATCAGCTCTCAGCCAAGTAACCCAGGGTGGTGGTAAGGAGAAATTTTTGTGGTGTCGGTACCAACAAAAATATTTTGATTATTTGAAGCAACGTTTGTGGTCATGCCCAGTACTTTCACTACCGGACTTTCAACAACCCTTTGAGTTTGAGACATATGCTTCAGACTATGTTTTGGGCATCATTCTCACTCAGCACGACCACCCTGTGGCTTATCATAGTGAGACACTACTCTATGTTGTCTGTAAGTACCCTAATTACGAAAAATAAATTTACTCCATTGTGAAATCCTACCACCAATGGAGTGTTTACATTGTTTTGAAGGAGACAGTCATCAACATTGATCATAAGACACTACAGTTCATGCAGACACAAGGTAAATTGCAGTATGACTTCCATTAGAAGTGGTCCACATACATTCAACAATTCCACCACAACATCAAGTATAAAACATGAAGCACCAACCATTTCACTGATTGCCTCAACAAACCGCTAGTCACAAAACTCACCACAGTGCTAAAATATTGCGAACATGAGACCTCTAGATGGCCCCAACTCTATGATACAGACTCGGATTTCACCACCACTTGCCAAATGTTGGGTGTAAACACAGTTTTCGCTAATTTCCATTTTCAGGATGTGATGTTCTGTTGTCTAGGCCATATCTTCCATCCATCAAGCGAGCGAGCGAAGCTGATATGATAATTCCACAACAGTTAGGTGGCAGGATACTTCAACGTTGAAAAGATAGTGGCAATGCTACAGAAACAATTTTACTGGCCAAAACTTCCACATGTGGTAAAAAAGTATATCAGGTCTTGCATTGCCTGTGCTATTTCCAAATCAACCACTAAGAAACAAGGTCTATACACCCCTCTGACTACTCCTGACAGGCCATGGGAATCCATCTCAATGAACTACATGTCGAGCCTCCCATCCACCAAGCAGGGAAATGACTGTGTTTTTGTGGTTGTTGATCGCTTTTCTAAGATGGCGATTTTGGCTGCCTATAAGAAGAGTATCACGGTAGACGCCACTGCTAAGATATTCTTTGAATGAGTTTGGGTACATTTTTTAATCCCACAAACCATTGTCTCAGATGAGAACATTCAATTTCTCAAGACATTTTGGTCAATCCTATGTTCACTGTTGGATACCAAGCTCACCAAATCCATGAACTTCCACCCCCAGATAGATGTCCAAAATGAGGTCATAAATTGAATCATTGTGCATATCCTACGTAGGTATAATTCGAAGCACCCTCACACATGGGATTAGAGTCTTCCGTATGTCTAGCATAGCTACAATAGATCCCTCCATAAATCAACCGACCATAACCCATTTCAGATGGGGTTGGGATTCCAACCATTGGGTCCCATAGATGTTGCACTACCCCTTGTAGCCACGTCGACTGACTCATCTATGACTCCAACTAAAGTTTACAAAGCCACCCAGTTTAGTGATTGGATCTAGCACATCTGCCAACAGGTTTAGCATATCCTACAAAAGTCCAATGACAAGTACAGGCATCACCATGATCAACATTGGGTGCCACATAAGTTTCAGGTGGGCGAAAATTTTTGGTTTCACTTGCATAGAGAACACCTTATAGGACCCCATCGGAAGCTTCATTCACTCTATTATGGTCTATACACCATCACCATGGATGTGGGTGATAATTATTTTGAGCTCAACATTCTCCTTTCCTTGGTCTGCACCTAGTGTTCAACATGGATCTCCTTCGACCTTATTTCCCACCATTATTGGACACCTTATAGGTAGCAAAAGAACTGAAACCACTAGATCTCAACCCCGACTACATACAACCGGAATCCAATGATCATATTGTGGAAAAACAGGTCAAGGGCACTCACCAACAAACGATCCATCTTTATCGAGTTTTCAAATAAGGGAATCGGTTGGCCCTTGACCAAGTTTTGATAATCCTTGGTCATGATTGATCTATGTTGGGATTTCGATAGGATTTCAAAGACGGAGCACAATTTGAAGCGAAGATCGTGGGATCTCGGCCCCTTGTTTAGGTATTTTTGGGTTTTGGGTATATGTAATGGGTATGGGGATGTCGACCCATGGGCTTACCCATGTTTAGGCCCATTTTGTAATGTACAAATAGAAGGCTAGGCAATGTAAGTAGGGTGTGTGTGATGCTAAGTGAAAAAGAGCGCAAGTGTGTGATACCATGTGCTAAGTGGAAGTGATAGTTGTATATGCTCTATGCATGCTGTGTGAGACTTGCAAGGTTAAGTGCAAGGGACTGTGGAAAGGCTTTGTGTTGTAACTGAGGGAAGGAGGATCTAGCGAAGTGTGCGCAGATCTCCTATCCTCTACAGAGTGAGATCTCATGGATCTGTGCATGTAGAAGATTGACGGAAGGAAATAAGAGAGAAAAAGAGTTTGTGGACGTAGCCCCATGCTGGGGGTGAACCATGTATATCTTTCATTGTGGTTGCTTTGTGCTTTATGGTTGTTCTCTTGTTTATGTGATTAAATTCTTAGTGCACTGATATATGCTTAGAAGAATCTAATAAGATAGCTTAGTGCTGATTAATGTGAATGAATGATAGATCTAATCTATGTTGATGTGCTTAGTGCTTGAATATATCAGATCTGTGTGAATACTATGTTTCTCTGTTATTAGGGTTTATCTGGGTTATAAACTAAGGCTGGATATTAATGAACTATAAATGCTAAGTTCTTTGTTAAGGTGTTACAATGATAGATCGATGTCCTAGCTAAGGTTGCAGACACTAGAGTCCTGCAACCAACCCTGCCTCTACCTCGGGTGAGACTTCATATGCTTCACAGGTGTTACCGAAAGGGACGATAGTTAGGGTTTTGTTGGTGCTCTCTTAAGCATTGAACCCTAGGTATGTCCCTGTGCCAACAAATGGTTCTATTGCCGGGACCTGAAACTGTGATTGCTGGGAACTGAAGATAAAAAAGAAAGCTTTGTGCATAGATTTGTTTCCCTAGTGTGCAGTATTCTACTTGACTTATGAATCTTTGTGCTAAGAAGAGAAGTCAGATAAGAAGAAAAGAGGTAAGATATGAAGGCTTTGTACTTTGTTAAAGGTAAGAATAGTGAAAATGTTTTATTGAAAAATGAAATATAAGTGGAATTTTTTTTTTCAAAAGTATGGATCTAGGTATGTTTGATAAATTTTATCCTAGATTGAAAACTAGGGCACATCTAGAAGAGAAAAGATTTGATATGAGTGGATCTGATAAGAATAATGAAAGACATGTTATTCCTATGCATAGAAAGAATGTTTGGACTAACAAATGGATGTAAGAACCTAGAAATGTTTTTTTGCAGGTAGCTACTATGATCCTAGTGCGTAGTACAGGAAAGGCTGGGGATCATTTCAAAGAAAAAGAAGATTAAACCCTTTTTATAATTGCAGAAGACTGTGAAATCTTGCTAAGGAATGCCCTGGTAAAAGACCAAGTTGTCTTTGTTGTCAAGCTATGGATCATGAAGTTTTGGATTTCCCTAGAATGATTTCTAAGATTGAAAGAATGAATATAAGACAAGGAAACCCTGAGGAAGTTCAAGAAACTGAGACCAGGACAAAACCCCAGAAAGAATAAGAGACTATATTATTGCAAATGAAATAAACCTTGAATGATCACCGAAATATCAACTAATCAAATATCTTCAAAGAAAAAAATTACATATAAGAAAGAATAAGAGACTTTGAAATTGACTAGGTTCTGGATGAAGAAACACAGGTGAATATCATGAGAGAAAGGACTTGGGAAATTTTAGGAAAGCCTGCTATGATTCCTTCATTGGGAGGAATAGGATTATTTAGAGGAAAGCAAATAACCCTATGTGGAATACTAACCCAGATATTTATGAATGCTCATGGAACTTCGACAGAAGAAGATTTTTAGGTTGTTAAATTTATTGAGAACAACACCCCATTTTCTATATTGCTAGGAAAAACTTGGATTGAGAAAGATCGGTCCATAGGAAAAGAAGAAGAAGTATTATAACAAAATAAGCAAGAATTAAAAGATTTCATGACTAGGAGGATAACACGCTTGATTGAAGAACAAGAGAATAGATCGAAGTTGTTCAGAACCATAAACTTGGATGTTGAAGTTGAGAGAACACAATAAGACTCACAGAAGAGTGAAACACCTACCCCAGATAGAGAATAAGTATTGCCCTTGAACCCTACAAAAGAACATCAACAACGTGAAGTTAATATGCTAAAAGGAGATAAGAACCAGAATGGAAAGAGGAATATCAAGGTAAATATTACAGGGAAGAAGGCTAGAAAGCTGAGTAAGAAGAGAGAAAATATAGAAAAGTTGTAGAAGGTTCTAGAGGGGACTTCACAGAAGGAAGGTTTACAAAACTGGAACTTCGTCAGGATATTGGAACAATGCAACATGGCACTTTTCCATGGTGGAACAATATTGTCGTTGAAATCATTATAACCGTTAGTCCGGTGCCCCAAACTATTAGAACAATAGTTATGGCCCGAAACCTTTCCCTTAGAGCATTGGGACCACGCCGCAACAGACATAACTGCATTGATGAAGGCCTCTCATTCGTTGGAGAGATCCCTTACATCATGTCTACTTATTTTGTTGATTGTTGCATAGAGAACACTTTTACGAATTGTATCCAAGCCAACCCATTACTACCGTTTTGTGTTTATTGAGATCGACACATGTTCTATTGATTTGAGCACTCATTCATCCACCTGAGTTATCTGATCTATGCGTGCATGTTGGAGGAGCTCGGTGTTGCAGAGAAAGTCGTCGAAGAATTTATAATCGACATTATGGCTGAGAAGGTGATGTCTGTCGGAATTCAATCTTCATCGATGAGAGGAGAATAAGACTCCTCGTCGACTGCTCGTGGATCTGCACCATCCCGACCTACAACAGAGAAAATAACCAAGCATCGAGATGACTTTGCAAATGCGAAGTTAATCCCTACTATCCTGCCATACTACATCCCGCCTTTGGTTAGTGTGGAAAGTCATGACAGTGTCCCGAGATACTTTGATTATACCATGGTTACTGCATACCTCCCAAAGGGGATATGTTTAGTTAGAAAACAATAAGATAAGATTGCGACGTTGAAGTTCAGTGACTTCAAACTAGGCCATTTAATAAGTCGCATGTGAGTGATCAGGCCGCACATATTCAAGTGTATTCTACTAATGACAAAATATGCAGTAAACATATCCAATCCAATCTTCGAAATCTCAAAACCTCATCTATAGTACACGACATCTGTGAACAACACCAAACCCTCGTGACTAAAAAAACAAATCAATTAACCAACACGCTTGTCATCAACAATGGTCAATTTTCAATCAATAACGTGCTTAAAACTTAGTGGATATCACTGAGAACGAAAACTAGTCATCCATACTATGTACGGTGTGCAACTGAGAAAACTTCATGGTGCAACAATCCCACTAATCACACAACAACATACGACCATGATATAACTCAATAAATCGTGTCGAGCTATTGATTTAGCCAATCGTGATTTACCAATCTGTGTGCACTTAGGTTTATTCAACCAACAACAGAAGATGCAATAGATATACCCAATCCAATAATTTACTTTGTAAAACACCCTATACAGAACGTGACCTGTGTGAGCAACCACAATATTCATAACCAATTCCAACCATCAACCGAAACATCAAAAGTGTGACTATTAGTGATTGAATATCAACTAACAAATGCCATTGTGGTAGAGGAACAACCAACCGAGCAAGCCACGGTAGCTATGCATAACCAGTCATCCAATCAACACAGGGTAGATGCCCTTCCATTAAAATTGTTGAGTTACTTAGCATAAGGCGGGTGACTGTGACCTTAAAAATCAAATAACAATGTAAAGTTTATGATAATATCATAGAGGCAGTGACGGGAAACCGTACCAACATGATGGATATATGACCCACGGGTGAGCCCGTACTCAAGGTAATAGACCACAATAACTAGAAACCACTTTACAGGCGCGGCAGTTTCCCTATGCACCCCAACCTGGAGGGTTAAGGGTTTGCACAGTAGCCTTCACAGAAGGAACAAAAAGAAATTCAGTGAGACTCTGAGGCTGAAGATGTATGGATAAGGAGTTGTGGTGCTTGTGGACGAGAGACAGCCCCTTGGCAAGGCCAAAACAAGAAAGCAGGGATCTTAATTAAACCCAATGATCGTGAATACAATCATCCAGCCAAAACCCCTTCAAAAAACACGCAGTGGTGATAAGAAACTATCACCCAGGAAGACTAACAATCCAACGAAATTAACTGATAAAATACGAACCATCTATTTTCCATTTAAATCCAAAATTCCACATAGTTGCAGCACTCAGGACAAACACAAACCCACACAATTGAGACAAAATCATTTCATAACTCGAGTGAAGTCAAGAATGGACAAAATAGACATACCTGTTCATCAAAATCCTTAAGACGAGGGGTGGCTGATCGGTTTCACCCTACTAAAAATCTGAAGCGTGAACACAACAACAAGTTCAACAATAGTTCGACTAGGGTGGAGACCAACAAGAACGGTAAAGGTGACATGTAGTAAATGCATGTCGCCTCCACCCTCATCTCATTTACTCCACTGTACATGCCAACAAGCCTCCCATTAACACCATTAATCAACTAGTAAATCGATAGTATCAACACATTTCAACTATAGCATAATCCAAGCCCACATAATAATTCAACCATTTGCAATCACCTTGCCAAATGCGCCACCTATGTTTACATTTATGATATAACTCAAATAAGTCACTTGACCATTATACAATATAAACGATCATGTATAGAATCATCACCAAATAGCGTGATCAACATCAACCTAAAACATAGCATAATCACCATAAAAAATGCAAGCCATCACTTCCATGATCCACCAACGTTATAACATATGTATATTAGCTACCGATTCCATTAAGCAATGCATAACCAATGCATTATCACCTTTCCAAATGCGCCACCAAAATTCCCACCATATGCATATAAAATGTATCTTAACAATATTTCATAGACATTTCTTTGTTAGCTAGGACTTAACCACTATCAACAAGTATTTTCTTGATACTATAGTAGGCTATAGTATCATGAAGGAACAACATGTCAAAACTTAACTAATATCAACGACAACCACATTCTCATCAACCTTGTAAACTTTGTAGCGCATCATCATAACAACGAAAATGAACATACCTGATCTTCAAAAGTTCAATAGGGTCCCACCTACTAGCATTATTTAGTCTTATATAATAATAGGCTTAAGAACACTTTGCGGGTGAAATTATGTTGACGTTTTCAATCGTCAACAAATGGCGACTCCATAGGGAAATTTGTTTTTAACAAATTAGTACTCAGAACTCATGGTTTCGCACACAAAGAAAAGTAATATCAAGAAGACATGACTCAAATCACCGTGAAACAAGGGGAAGTGAGCGGATTTAATGGAAATATGACTGGGAAATTGGGAATAACTCATTAAAAGTGTTAAGTATGAGGGGTTTTACCACTATATGCATAATCATTTGACTGGAATAAGCTATTAAATTGAAAGAGGAAGATTATAGTTTTTCTCTTAAGATCTTGATGGATGAAGAAATGGAAAGAAGAAGTGGGAAACAACCAATTCCTTGTAAGATAGTAGCGGGAATATGTAACAAATTCAAGGGCCCTTCAGCGGAGAGATCATAGCAGTTTTGCAAGATTTATTGTTATTGAATAACAATTCTTTGCAGGAGTGTCACTATGGCAGAATTGATCCAACAATATAACCTGAACAAATACTAAAAGATGATAAAGACAAAATTTGCAACATAAGTAATAATGAAGAAACTAAAACAGCAGTAGTAAAAGACATAAATAAAACATAGCAAGAAAAAAACACCAAATCAGAAGAAGAAACCAAAGTGTTGTAAAGCAGAACAAGAAGCACAAAAATTGAAAACAAAGCTAAGCTTATAGTATATAGAAGATCCAATCAACAAAGAAAACTTTTCACGCTGGTCCCTCGCAATATTTCAAACGAGGACTGCTAATGGTGTGGGAAAACCATTGTCTCTGCAATTCCTTTAAAATTTCTGAGTTAGTGTCCAAGACAAAATTAATTCGCAAATGGCCCAACACTTGAAATCTTGATGTATCCATCAACCCTTTGACGAATACTATTAAATCATCAAGAAAAGAATGGAGACTGACCAATTTATCGAAATTTGTGTGTATAGGCCTTCTCAAGGCGATATTTGTATCAAATAAGCCAGAGGACAGGAAATTGTAAGACATAGTATCGCGATTAGTAGTGGAAATGGTTTTGTGATAATTTTCCCCTTCTACCTTGATTTTATTGTAACCAAACAAACTTTCAAGTAAGGGCTCCAAGTGCAACTCTACAACCTGTTGCAAAAAGATTTTCATATTGAGAGGAGGGAAATGATTTCTTATAATTGCTTACCGGAAAGTTCGAAGACTAATGAAGGTTTCAAAATTATCAGGGGTATTCGAAGTAGGTTTCCAATTGGAAACCCCTTCAGGGTGGACAAAAGGAAACATTTCAGTTCTTAAGGAATTCCTCAACTCCCTTCGAAAGGTTGCTTCCAGTGTAGAGTTCACAAGTCTTTGTTTTTAACTGGTTGTTTTCATAATATGTTGAACAAAACCTGGATCAAAATTATGAAGACCCACATTAAACCAAGCAAAAACCTTTTGAAATCCACTAAGTAATTCAATAGATTTCATTTCTTCTTTATCAGAACCTTGGATATTTATTTTAACATTCGAGGAAGATCCAGGTGTCCTAATGTTCATGGAGATGGTTTCAATCACCTTAAGTTGTGATTCCTCTTCCTTTTCTTTATTTTCTAAAGATATAATCTTCTCAGGCTTGATAGGTTCATTTGGAATGACAACACAATTGCTTTCATTGTTAGGGATGGCCTTCTAGAATTTTTCATTCTCAGAAATGTATGAACGATGTAGAGATTGGAAAGCAGAATTAGGCCAGTGAGGCAAGAGATGTTGAGTAGGAGAGGATGCGAAGATAGCTAATCGATCAACTATTGAATTCAACTCCTTTCTAACATGAGTGATGTTAAAATATAAGAGATTCGAGACAAGTTCCCAAACAGTTTGGGAATATTGTTCCATAAACTTGTTACTAGGAGAGCATGTCTTATGTACCAGGTTCACAACAAGCTCGGAATTTCTGAAAACTGAAAGGTGACCACAACCAATATTAAGGGCGTTCTCGATGCCTAACAACAAATCTTCAAATTCAACGACATCGTTTGAGAAAGAAAACTCCAACTTGTATGACAGATTATGAATCTTTCCTACAGGGGAAACCAAGATAATACCAACCCCATTACCCTCATCTAAGTGTGAACCATCGAAGTGCATACACCAAAATTCATCCTCTAAATCAATTCTTTCCAGAGGAATATTATCCTCTTCAACGAATATGAAATACACTCATAGGTCTTCTTCGATATAGCTTACACTAGATTGCATAACACTCTCTATGTAGAATGAAATTCTTCCTTCTCTAAGGACTATGATATTCTTTCCATTCTAAGGAACAGATAAATGTTTCCCATTGAGCGAGAGGTATCCACCTGTTAGGGATTTCCAATCTCTCCCCAAGATAATCGAATAATTGCTTATAGGCATATCAATCACCTGAATGTTGAGGGTTGTCCTTGTCTCAGGATGAGCACATAAAACCAGGGTTACATCTTTAATCTCTCCTATGGTCGTTTATTGCAGACTATTATAGGAAATCACGCTTCTAACATTTTCATTTATACAAGATAAACCTAGCTCTTCCATAATAATCTTCGACATGACACTTGGGCCTGAAACACCATCAATGAGGCAACAGTGGGTGATTTTATCCATGATCTTTACATAAATATAAAAAGGGGGATTTTTTTAAAGGGTATCTAAAGTTATGTACACCTACTTTATTTATAGAAGAATCCACTTTGCTTACCTCTTCGGAAGGATTGGCTACAATGGAAGATTTTCCTTCCAGGAATTGTTTCATATGCATCTATTGTTTAGGGATAACAACCATGTCTAGGAGGGTTGCATCTGCCTTGATGTTGGCCAATTGATTCAATATATTGTATTTGGAAGAGTGGGGTGGAGGAGTGATCCCTTGACTCTTAGGAACTTTGGGAACCTGGTGCGTAGCAATGGTTGAATATGATCTCGAGTTAGAAGAACCGCGAGGAGGGTCAAGTTTGCCTTTTGGGGCATAGACTTTGTTCCTAGTATTGATGGCCATGACATATTATGGCTCAGAAAAATCTAGGACAACGATAGTAGCTTATGGTCTTTTACCAAATATCTTGTCTTTGGCACTCTTCCTTACCTGACATGTGGTTTCTTTGTGGTGTTCCTCGCAAAAGTTACTCCAACTCCGAGGAAGGATAGCCTTCGACTGGAAATTATTTTCAACTAGACCTGTAAAAGGAGGAGTAAAAGATGATGAAGGTCCAGGGGTGAGTGGGTTGACAGTACGTTTCCACTCAAAATTTATCATACGGTTGTTCATATCTTGTACCAATTGTAAGAGAGCGGAAATATATGTCTGTCTAACGGATTCTCCCTGGGGTAGACCAGTTCATTCAAGTTGTTCCTCATACTCTGAGCAAGTGTGTAGAGCGGAACCGAGATTATCAATGGCCTTTTCTTCAAGCCTGTGATGGTAAGGAGAAGGAAATGCATTGTAGTAATGCATGAAGGAAGCTTGGCTCTAGAGGCGGATAAGTTCAGGGATTTGATTATACAACTTGGTGAAACACAAGTTGAAGGACCTGATGGTCTCACCATTTTTGTAAGTGACATTTTTGTATTCCCTTAACTTCTCAGCAGGGATTTTGGATTGCCTGTAAGTGGATCATAACCAATAAATCAGCTCCTCCCAAGTAGACAAGATCTTAGGAGGAAGGTCAAAGAAATCGGCTGCAGCCTTTCCTTCCAAAGAATTGACAAACAGGCATATGCAAGTGTCATTTTCGTTATCCCCTATGTTATGAAAAGCATTATAAAATGCCACTAGGTGTTCATTGGTATTGATAGTGTTATTTCTTGAAAACCTAGGCAAATTGTCTTTAAACTTCGGAAGCGGGTGAGTAGAAGGTACTAGGTTAATAGGAGAGGACAGATGCCATGGTGTGGTCATGGAATCTTCTTCAAACTGAAAAAGGCCATACTTGTTAATGACTTTGGTGAGGTTTGTAGTAGAATGGACAAGAATATGGTTGTTGTACAAGCTACCAATCACTGATGACGATGAAGATTAGGAAGATGGATCACTTCCATCACCACCAAATCCACCACTAGATTCCATCTTGGGGATGATAGATGAGGGAAAGAAATATGAGCTGGACGAATCATATAAAGATCTCCTTAGAGCACTTTGTTGGGTAGATAACACAACTTTTCTTCTTCCTATTTCAGTAGTATGGTTGACTTCAGGTGACAAGCCTCTTCTTCTTATAGAAGCATGTGAATCTAAGGACATGAAAGAAAGGCCAAAAATTAAGAAACAAAAGGTTACTTTTGATTTCTAGGATGCCTACGTCTAGCTTCCAATTGTTCTTGAACACTAATATATCTTTGAATTGTTGCCGAAGAACGGTTAAGCTCGACATGGGTCCTAGTAGTGTCTAAAATAGTATGAAACAGGTTCAAAGAAATGTTGGTCTGGTCTTGGATACCGTGATCAAGATTGGGTTGTCTTGCAACAGGAACAATCATGAATAAAAAACAGTCAAAGAATCAAAACAAAAAAGAAAGATGTATCGATGAAAAATCGAGTATAGAATTTAACCAGAGAGATATTGAATATCTCCCCAGTATGGTCGCCAAATAAATGTTGATGACAAGATATGAATTGATCTTACTCAAGCATTTACAGACTTTACTTGGCTAAAGTAAAGTAGATGGGAATATCACCCCATGTTTATAGCCAACAAAAATATATATCCTAACTCACAAGTATTAATTATAAGTGCTTAGGCTAGTCTTTTATCAACAAAAAGCTTGCTGGAAATTCACATTTTATGTATTTTTCTGAAAATATCAGTTGCTGAAATAAATGTAAGAACATAAGTAAAGACACCAACATCATAATCAATATATATGAGACATAAAGCAATCCCTCATTCCATTCCAATTCACCAAAGAGTCATTGTCTTTAAAAAACTTCACACATAAATCTTGGACTAAAGTCAAACTTAGAAATCCTCGATGGAACATACAAAAGGACCTTTGACAAAAAACCAAAACTGAACTCTAAAAGTTGGATCAACTTGCCACATATTTCTACCCACTCGACTCTGCAGAATATCCTTTATCAATCATGAAATTTAATTCACAAACAGACAAGTCTACAAAGACTATCAAAGATAGATCAACGCCTCTGAAGAACAAGTGTTTGAATGATTTGATTCAGCCCTGAATGTTGTTTTCTACAATAAGACCCTTAGCATGCTTTGTGCTTCTATCGTCCTCTTGTTCCTCCCCTTAGTTCAACTTTTAACAATTTAGAATTGGTTAGAGCATTTGAACTAACTTATTAGTTAAGCTAACATAAGGCCTTAACTAACTTTAGTTAAGGAGGGGGGGGGAGTACTAATCATAATAGGGTCATAATTAAATAATGACTAATAGGTGGGACACCCTTGTGACTCCCCTAGTGATAACAATCATCACATCATAACATAGTCCATTTGTTAAGAAAACACAACCCTTGTGTCTCCCTTCAAAACATATTTTCCTTTGACAATTTTATCTCATAGAACTTGAAAATAATTCAGACTAACACTCATATATCCAAAATAAGACCTGCTGTCCAAAATTAAACATGTTGTCCAAAATCCATGGAGTCCAGTGTCATAAAACAATAGATAACATAAAAATGAAAACCCATATTTTCCAGTCTGTGAAGAAACCCTTCCTTGGTTGTTGTTGTCACCTCTTGTTTTCCCCGAAATTTCATTGATCTGGGAAGAGACTTCAGGATTTATCTCACTGGTCACATGGGAACAATCATCCCTCAAATGCATCTATGAAGACATAGATTTGTTAGAGTTATCAGATGGTGAGGAAGGGACAACAACAACTTTTCCTTTATCATATGCATGGTGGGCTTCAGCCTTCAATCTCTTGCTGGCATGGGAGGATTTCACTGTCGAGTGGTTAGGGGCATCTTGGGAAATGGGGTTCAAAGGTGGGGGAGCATGCAAGGTTAAGTTTGGCCAGCCACGGTGTTGGGAGGCTATCGGGTGAACAATCTCATGCCACCCATCATTTTCCAGGACTTCAGGATGTAAAGAGAAATGAGGAGGCACAGGTATCCCGAGGGCTTCAGGGTCTTGGAAGGGAGGCCTTTCAGGCCTTGGTTGGACTATTCCTTGTCCAATCTAATTAAAGAATTGGACATGGAACAATTGGCCAAGCTCTTCAGAATCAACATCAAAATGTATTGAGAACCTAGCATTCCTTGGGCCTCAGTTCCAGTTAACTCTACCTCTATTTCCTAGGCCATAGCTTCCCCAACTGAAAAAAATCATCCTACATATCAAGCTCATGCAATCCAATCCATACAAATTGTTCTAATGTTAATCAATGAGGAAGGGGGGTGTAAAACATGTTCAGGGATACATGAGGGGTTTGTAATTAGAGAAAATATGATATAATGAAAGGGAAGAGATATGGTCACTTCTCAATGATAACAACAATCAACTGTAAGCAAACCAATAAACCTCACTGCAATCCACACATAATTCTTCCACTTCTATCCAATCTAACACATAAATTTTCTTAGCTGTGGCCAATATCAGAACAGGGTGTGAAAAAAATGAATATGGGATATGTGAGGGGGTTGTAATTAGAAAAAAATGAGATAATGAGAGGGGAAAAAAACATTTGCTGTTCATGAGATTAATCAAGCAATCCATAACATCAACCAACAATCAGATGACTGAGTAATAATTCCTGTGTATTTAACTAGTTCATTGTCCAATAATGAAATATCCAATACAATGCCATTACAAAATAGTAGTACTTCGCACAATTTGTAAGAGGTTATGTTCCCTTTATTCGTACATTTTGCATGTTATAATAGTCAACAACATCACTAAATCTGTAACACTTAACATCCACCATTTCTATACATTTCCCCAATCCACGTCTGTATTTGAAAGTAGTGTTTCCAAAAAATAATAATGAAGTCTCTACTTCTGTTAATAGAGCCAATCAATATTTGTAATGATATCTGTTCCCATACATATATATGCAGTAGAAAAATCAAAATGATCAAGACCTCACATATCACGCCTGAAAAGCAATTGACTATAACCAATAGTCACTATTTAGACACAGGCTATGCACGGGTAAATTTTTGAAACCCTGTGACCATGCCACTGTGAAACAAATATCTCAGTGCAACTAAAAACGAAGCTAAACATCCCACACAACTGTCATCAACAATGATCAATTTTCAAAAAGACAAACACACTTAGAATTCATGATTATCATTGGGCATACAAACAAGACATCCATATTATACGTGGTGCACAAATGAGAGGATTCCACCATAACCACACAACAATATATAACCACGATATAACTCAAAAAAATCATTCTGGGCCATTTACTAAGTCGCACGTGAGTGATCAGGAGACACATATTTAATTGTATTCTTCTAATGAAAAAATATGTAGTAAACATATCCAATCCAATCTTCTAATTCTCAAAACCTCATCTATAGGACGCGACATGTGTGAACAAAACCAAACCCCTGTGACTAAAAAAACAAACCAAATAACCAACACGCATGTCATCAACAGTGGTCAATTTTCAATCAATAACGTGCTTAAAACTTAGTGGATATCATTGAGAACAAAAACAAGTCATCCATACTATGCACGGTGTGCAACTGAGAAAACATCATGGTGCAACAATCCCACTAATCACACAACAACATACGACCATGATATAACTCAATAAATCGTGTCAAGATATTGATTTAGCCAATCATGATTTACCAAGATATGCGCACTTAGGTTTATTCAACCAATAGCATAAGATGCAATAGATATACCCAGTCCAATAATTTACTTTGCAAAACACCCTATATAGAATGCGACCTGCGTGAGCAACCCGAATATTTGTAACCAATCCCAACCATCAAATGAAACATCATAAGTGAATATTAGTGATTGTATATCAACTAACAAATTCCACTGTGGTAGAGGAACAACCAACCAAGCAAGCCATGGTATCTATGCATAACCAGGCATCCAATTGACACAGGGTAGAGGCCCTTCCATTAAAATCGTTGAGTTACTTAGCATAAGGCGGGTGACTATGACCTTAAAAAGCAAATAGCAATGTAAGGTTTATGCTAATATCACAGAGGCAGTGATGGGAAACCATACCAACATGATGGCTATATGACCCAGGGGTGAGCCCATACTCAAGGTAATAGACCACAATAACTGGAAACCACTTGACAGGCGCGACATTTTCCCTATACACCCCAGCGTGGAGGGTTAAGGGTTTTCATAGTAGGCTTTATAGAAGGACCAAAACTAAATTCAGTGAGACTTCGAGGCTAAAGGTGTATTTACAAAGGGCTATGGTGCTTGTGGACGGGAGATAGTCCCTTGGCAAGGTCGAAACAAGAAAAAAGGGCTCTTAATTAAAACTAATAACCGTGAAGACAATCATCTAGCCAAAAACCCTTCAACCAACACGTAGTGGTAATAAGAAACTATCACCCAAGAAGACTAACAATTCAATGAAATTAACTGATAAAAGCCGAACCATATATTTTCCATTTAAATCCAAAATTCCACACAGTTGCAGCACTCAAGACAAGCACAAACCAACACAACTGATCCGAAATCATTTCATAACCAGAGTGAAGTCAATAATTACCAAAAGAGACATAATTGTTAATCGAAATCCTTAAGACGAGGGGTGGCCGAGTGGTTTCACCCTGCTAAAAATATGGAGCGTGAACACAACAACAATATCAACAATAGTCCGACTAGGGTGGTTTCCAAGGGGAAGGGTAAAGGTGACGTGCATTAAACACACGTCGCCTCCACGCTCATCGCATTTACTCTACAGTACAAGCCAACAAGCGTCCCATTAACACTATTAATCAACTAGTGCATCGATAGTATCAACACATTTAAACCATAGCATAATCCAAGCAGGGATGATTTTAAGGATGGAAATCTATTTTAAACTATAGAAACCTTGGCAAATCTTACTATTCCTTCATATGACAACTATAAATGTTTGGCAATATTTTTTTAAAAATATTCAAATTTCTAAGGATTTTATGTAGTTTGTATAAACTTTTGGCGAATTTTAAGGTAAAATAATTTTATCCTATAAAATTTGGGCGAATCATTTTTATAATAGCAAATGTTTTTTTGGGAAAAACCATGGAAAATAAGCCCATGAGCGAAATTTAGCCCCTAAAATCATCCCTGAATTATCCAAGTCCACATAATAATTCAACCATTTGCAATCACCTTGCCAAATGTGCCACCTATGTTTACATTTTTGATATAATTCAAATAAATCGCTTGAGCACTACAAAATCTAAATGATCATGTATAGAATCATCACCAAATAGCGTGATCAACATCAACCCAAAACATAGCATAATCACCATAAAAAACGCAAGCCATCACTTCCATGAGCCACCAACATTATAACATATGTATATCAGCCACCGATTCCATTAAGCAATGCATAACCAATGGATTATCACCTTGCCAAATGCGCCACCAAAATTCTCACCATATGCATATAAAATGTAACTTAACAATATTTCATAGCCATTTCTTTGTTAGCTAGGAGTTAACCACTATCAAAAAGTATTTTCATGCATAGAGTATTGCAAAGCTAGATCTCTTTTTTTCATTAGATATAGTATTTTACTTTTCCTCAAAATGCCTTTCTGTAATTTTCACTAACATTTTTGTTGTACAGGTGCAAGAAGAACAAATACCATAAATGAATAGCAGGTTGTAGTATCATGAACGAAAAACATCTCAAAAATTAAATGATATGAACGAAAACCATATTCTCATGAACCATGTAAACTTTGTAGTGCATCATCATAACATTGAAAATGAACAGACCTGATCTTCAAAAGTTCAAGGGGGTCCCACCTACTAGCATTATATTGTCTTATATAATAATAGTCTTAGCAACACTTTGCGGGTGAAATTACATTGATGTTTTCAATCGTCAACACTGGGTGAAGTACCTAGTCAACTAGCTGGAATTGGATTGTCGCGAAGCTCAGGATCAGGGCTATGAGTTCCACTTTAGATTCTTTCTAATCCTCATAGCATTTACTACTTGGGAGATGGCGGAAGGTGTGACCTTCCTGTACATTGATCTTTTTGAACCACTCACTGCGAAGTTCACCATGCTCTGGTACTTGAGCGATATGGGAAAATAGTGGAAATCAAATGCAGTATTCCATACATACTACGTGCAGTTGAAGAGGGTCATCGAAGTTGTCCCTTGCATGACGTTGAACACCCTGTACCGGTTCAGACCTCTCATGAAGTTTCACGCAGATCGACACTTTATTTATATCACTACGTGAGCAGACAAACATAAGGAGGAGCTCCAGTCATACTATAAGATCACAGAGGAGGACCTCGAGGAGATAACTAAGGACTGGTCTGCAGAGCTCCTTATCCTTACTGACCCTGCTGAAATGTTTGATCTTGAACTAATTGGTAGCTTGGAGGCCACTCACGAAGAACATGACACACCTGGAACCAGAAGAAGGAAGAAGACCGAAGAAGTAAAAAACCTAAGCAGTGCATCAGTTGAAATTGCTTCAGTATCACCTGGACAAGGAGGTGATGATGAAGTAGATAGAGAAGAGACCAATGATAAAGAATATCAATAGAAGCAAGGTGAAGCAACACTGCCTAGGGATCCTGTTGATGAGGCTGATCCCTTGAAGAAAAGAAAGGTTTCCCCCACAAAACCTATCTCATGGAAGAAGTCAAGAGAGAGAAAAACCATGATGCGAACCATGCTCACGGTCGATGAGTTCGAGTTCATCATCGCAGCTGTAGAAAATTCCTCGCAGGACATATTGCAGAGACATGAAGCCAAGCAAGAAGATATGTACGACATAATCGAGGTTGAGATCAGAGGGGTAAAACAGGCCCCTCAGTCTAGCCGGGAAGTATCCACTGCGCCGCTGCCATCGGAAGAACCAGAGTTGGGAAATGAGCCTGCCCAACTATGTAGAATAGATGATGTGACTGAAGCTCACCTTCATCGCGCCTAGGAAGAAAAATAACAGGCCACAAAGGCCCTAAAGCAAGTGTCAGAAGTAGTCATAGAGCAACGCTAAGTTTCATAGCAGGAGAAGGTTGCTCTCCAAACAAAATTTGAAGAGGAGAAAGTGCAACTCCAGCAAGAGAAAAAGTAGTTGCTCGCAAAACAGCTCGGATTCAAAGAATCATTCAGTAGAGCACTTCTCTCTGTGAAAGGCTTAGAGAAAAACGCAGAAGAACCAGTAGAGCATCAAGTAGCACGTCTTGTGGAAGCTATCCAACAGCTTCAATAGAGAATCACATATCTGGAGCTACGAAAAGTGCCCAGCACCCCATAGGATGTGCGATATCAAAGAGAAGAAAATTCTCGAAGCACATTTAAGAGAATCAAGGCCCTCTCCATGGAATGTAAAAATCTAAGTGATCGTAGTGCCCATATTTACGAGCGACTCACTGAGGATTCTAAATTGAAGGCACTATAGTCATAGCTCCAGAAGGAAAGGCAGCAAGTAGAAACAGTACAGGCATAGTTGAAGCCCCTTTCAGCATTCAAAAGGATGAGGTGATTCCAAGAACAACACACTGCTCAACAACAGGTCCACACCATTCATATCAAAGTCATGGAAGTGACTCAGAGGCTCAACTAGTCCAGGACGAGGCTTGCCAACTATTTGCAGATATTGAAGGCCGAGGAGAAGAACTGGATCAAGTCATCACTATAACTCAACAATGCTTGGAGGGACCTGTCAACTAAGTAGTTATCCAAGAGTTCACCGAGCAGGAGGTCGTGGCGCAACAACAGGTCGAAGAAGCTCGATCCAAGCTCGGGGATTTTGAAGCAGAACTACCCAGATCAGAGTGACTCAAGACGAGTCACATGTGACTGTTGGGGGTTTGTTGGCCCTTGACCAAGTTTTGAGAATCCCTAGTCATGATTGATCTATGTTGGGACTTCGATAGGCTGTCAAAGGAGGAGCGCAAGTTGAAGCAGAAATCGCAGGATCTCGACCCCTTGTTTAGGGATTTTTGGGTTTTGGGCTTATGTAACGGGTATGGGGATGTTGGCCCATGTGTTCACCCATGTTTAGGCCCATTTTTTAATGTATAAATAGAAGGATAGGCAATGTAAGTCGGGTGTATGTGATGCTAAGTGAAAAAGAGCACAATTGTGTGATACTAAGTGCTAAGTGCAAGTGATAGTTGTATATGCACTGTGCATGCTGTGTGAGACTTGCAAGGTTAAGTGCAAGGGAATATAAGAGACTGTGGAAATGATTTGTGTTGTAACTTGGGGAAGGAGGATCTAGCGAAGTGTGTGCAAATATCCTGTCCTCTACGGAGTGAGATACCATGGCTCTGTGCATGTAGAAGATTGAAAGAAGGCAATAAGAGAGAAGAAGAGTTGGTGGACGTAGCCCCAGACTGGGGGTGAACCACGTATATCTTGTGTTGTGGTTTATTTTTTCTTTATGGTTGTTCTCTTGTTTATGTGATTAAATGCTTAGTGCACTGATATGTGCTTAGAAGAATCTAATAACATAGCTTAGTTCTGAATAATGTGAATGAATGCTAGATCTAATCTATGTTGATGTGCTTAGTTCTTGAATATATCGGATTTGTGTGAATACTACGTTGCTCTGTTATTAGGGTTTATCTGTGCTGTAAAATAAGGTTGGATATTAATGAACTATAACTTCTAAGTTCTTTGTTAAGGTGTTAAAATCATAGATTGGTGTCCCAACTAAGGTTGCAGACACTGGAGTCCTGCAACCACCCCTACCTCTACCTCAGGTGAGACTTCATCTGGTTCGCTAGTGTTTCTGAAAGGGATGGTATTTAGGGTTTTGTTGGTGCTCTCTTGAGTGTTGAACCTTGGGTCTGCCCCTATGCCAACAGAATCTCCTACACCAAGGCAAGTGCCTCACCTGGGGTTGAATTCAACATAAGTTTTCTCATCTAGTGGGGGAACTGAACGCAATGGAGAACATTTATTCCTAATGGTGGAGGATTGATCCAAATGGATTTTAGTGGCCTCCCACCTATTCTAACTGGCTCATTATGGTAGTTTTTTCCTAGTTTTCGGGTCCCTAACTTTTAGGGCCATTTTGAGGCCCTAAAAAATGTTTTAAGGGATCGCCACAGTCAAACTATGGATATATTAAAATTTTGATGACAACATCTATAGTCCTTGGACATACCTTTCCAATGGGCTATAGTGCACCTAAAACGAATATCGTATGCATAAGTTACAACCTCGATGTTAAGAACCAAATATCAATATAGCATAGAAAAACCTCAGAGTAAGTACTCAATGCCTTGAAAAAGAGATAAACTCAGATAATAAGCCTCTTCGAGGGGGAAACCTCCTTATGCCCACATAAAT
>SNQJ01S0038479.1:53296-75035 GCA_010110895.2 Picea sitchensis
AGAATGTTGGGTATGTGTTATATTCTTTGCACGAGACAGAGTGTTTGAGCGTCTATGCCGGGCGTGCAGGGGGGTTAGAGGGGGGGTGCAGGGGGGCAGATCCCCCCACGCGGGGGTTCGGGGGCAACGCCCCTAATTTTTTTTTTCTGGGCCAACATATTTCTGGGACCACATGATATTAGGTGGTTTTTTGGCACATGGTTTTTCCCGATGGTTTTCTATTTCCGGTTAAGAAATTAGGGTTTTGGACTAATCCAGGTCATTGGGTTAGGGTTTTGGATGCCGCTAGATCCTATATGTATATTGTATTGTAAACAATGTAACCCAATGTATGAATATAATATATGCTGGTTTTCCCAGTTTGGGTTTCTAGGTGAAAAATCTCCGTGTAATGTTTGTATTTGCCATTGTATCTTTTCTGTTCTTTTTTGAATATCAGTTTGCAGTAGATATTGTACAAGGTTAGAATTTACAGCGAAGTGCGCGCAGATCTCCTGTCCTTTGCGGAGTGAGATCTCATTGATCTGTGCATGTAGAAGATTGACGAAAGGAAATAAGAGAGAAGAAGAGTTGGTGGACGTAGCCCCAGGCTGCGGTTGAACCACGTATATCTTGCATTGTGGTTTCTTTGTGCTTTATGGTTGTTCTCTTGTTTATGGTTGTTCTCTTGTTTATGTGATTAAATTCTTAGTGCAATAATATATGCTTAGAAGAATCTAATAAGATAACTTAGTGCTGATTAATGTGAATGAATGATAGATCTAATCTATGTTGATGTGCTTATTTCTTGAATATATCAGATCTTTGTGAATACTATGTTTCTCTGTTATTAGGGTTTATCTGGGTTATAAACTAAGGCTGGATATTAATGAACTATAAATGCTAAGTTCTTTGTTAAGGTGTTACTATGATAGATCGGTGTCCTAGCTAAGGTTGCAGACACTAGAGTCCTGCAACCAACCCTGCCTCTACCTTGGATGAGACTTTATCTACTTCGCAGGTGTTACCGAAAGGGCTGGTAGTTAGGGTTTTGTTGGTGCTCTCTTGAGCGTTGAACCCTGGGTATGCCCCTGTGCCAACAAATGGTTCTATTGCCGAGACCTGAAACTGTGATTGTTGGGAACTAAAGAAAAAAAAGAAAGCTTTGTGCATAGATCTGTTGCCCTAGTGCACAGTATTCTACTTGACTTGTGAATCTCTGTGCTAAGAAGAGAAATCAGATTAGAAGACAAGAGGTAATATATGAAGGCTTTTTTCTTTGTTAAAGGTAAGAACAGTGAAAATGTTTTATTGAAAAAGGAAATATAAGTGGAAATTTTTGTTTCAAAAGTATGGATCTAGGTATGTTTGATAAATTTTATCCTAGCTTGAAAACTAGGGCACATCTAGAAGAGAAAATATTTGATATGAGTGGATCTGATAAGAATAATGAAAGACATGTTATTCCTATGCATAGAAAGAATGTTTGGACTAACAAATGGATGCAGGAACCTAGAAATATTTTTTTGCAGGGTAGCTACTATGATCTTAGTGCGCAGTACAGGAAAGGATGGGGATCATTTAAAATAAAAAGAAGATTAACCCCTTTTTATAATTGCAGAAGACCAAGACATCTTGCTAAGGAATGCCCTGGTAAAATACCAATTTGTCTTTGTTGTCAAGCTATGGATCATGAAGTTTTGGATTTCCCGATAATGATTTCTAAGATTGAAAGAATGAATATAAGATAAGGAATCCCTGAGGAAGGTCAAGAAACTGAGACTAGGACAGAACCCCAGAAAGAATAAGAGACTATATTATTGCAAATGAAAGAAACCTTGAATGATCACTGAAATATCAACTTATCAGATATCTTCAAAGAAAAAAATTACATATAAGCAAGAATAAGAGACATTGAAATTGACTAGGTTTTGGATGAAGAAACACAGGTGAATATCATGACAGAAAGGACTTGGGAAATTTTAGGAAAGCCTGCTATGATTCCTTCATTGGGAAGAATATGATTATTTAGAGGAAAGTTGATAACCCTATGTGGAATACTCACCCACATATCTATGAATGCTCATGGAACTTCGACAGAAGAAGATTTTGAGGTTAATAAATTTATTGAGAACAACGCCCCATTTGCTATATTGCTAGGAAAAACTTGCATTGAGAAAGATCGGGCCATAAGAAAAGAAGAAGAAGTCTTAGAACAAAAGAAGCAAGAATTAAAAGATTTCATGACTAGGAGGATAACACGCTTGATTGAAGAACAAGAGAACAGATCGAAGTTGTTCAGAACCATAAACTTGGATGTCAAAGTTGAGAGAACACAATAAGACTCACATAATAGTGAAACACCTACCCCAGACAGAGAATAAGTATTTCCCTTGAACCCTACCAAAGAACATCAACAACGTGAAGTTAATATGCTAAAAGGAGATAAGAACCAGATTGGAAAGAGGAATACCGAGGTAAATATTATAGGGAAGAAGGCTAGAAATCTCAGTAAGAAGAGAGAAAATATAGAAAAGTTGTAGAAGGTTACAGAGGGGACTTCACAGAAGGAAGGTTTTCAAAACTGGAACTTCGTCAGGATATCAGAACAATGCAACATGGAACTTTGCCATGGCGAAGCAATATTGCCATTGAAATCATTATAAACATTAGTCCGATGCCCCAAATAGTTATAACAACAGTTATGGCCCGAAACCTTTCCCTTAGACCGTTGGGACCGCGCCACAATAGACATAACCGTATTGATGAAGGCCTCTTATTCATTGGAGAGATCCATTACATCGTGTCTACTTATTCTATGGAATGTTGCACCGAGAAAACTTTTACGAATTGTATCCAAGCCAACCCATTACTACCATTTTGTGTTTATTGAGATTGACACATGTTCTATTTCTTTGAGTACTCATTCATCCACCTGAGTTATCTGATCTAAGTGTGCATGTTGGAGGATCTCACTGTTGTAGAGAAAGTCGTCTAAGAATTTATAATCGACCTTATGGATGAGAAGGTGATGTCTGTCAGAATTCAATCTTCATCGATTAGAGGAGTAGAAGACTCCTCGTTGACTGCTCACAGATCCACACCATCCTGACCTGCAACAGAGAAAATAACCAAGCATCGAGATGAATTTGCGAATGCGAAGTTAATCCCTACTATCCTGCCAGACTACATCCCTCCTTTGGCTGGTGTGGTGAGTCATGACAGTGTCCCGAGATACTTTGATTACGCCATGGTTACTGCGTACCTCTCGAAGGGGATATGTTCAGTTAGAACACAACAGGATAAGATTGTGATTTCGAAGTTCTGTGACTTCAAACTAGGGGACCGCAAGACCCACAGTATGCTCGCTCCTTACAAGTACCTGACCAAGATGAAGGGGAATAAATCTAAAATAATCCCCCAAATGGGGACTATGAACATCACGCAGTCCACCATCCTGAATGTGATGAAGATTCCACATTTTGGACAACACCAGGAGGTTAACGCGTGTGTTAAGATCCTGCTATCATGTTACCATGGCGTCTATCTATGGATATATAGATGCATCACATTCGATCCGACGTTGATCCATAGGATCACCAGATTGAGCATGCAGGGACCCGACACGTAAGACTTCTACCCAGGGAAGGTTGCAGATTGCACACTGGCACAGAGGATAAAAGACAGATATGGTGATGTAGAAAAGGGGACGGGAGGCTACAAGGTAGCTTCCATCCATAATGGTATAGTGCTTATGGCATGCTAGTTGATCGTAGAAAATATCGTGAGGAAGAACAGACCTACATAGGTCACATGATTTGTTGTTGACCTCGCCAAGAAATGTATAGAAGGACTGCAAATGAACTGGGTGTTGAGGAAAATATATGAATTGATCTTACTCAAGCATTTTCATACTTTACTTGGCTAAAGTAAAGCATACGGGAATATCACCCTATGTTTATAGCCAACAAAAATATATATCGTAACTCACAAGTATTAATTACAAGTGCTTAGGCTTGTCTTTTATCAACAAAAGGCTTGTTGGAAATTCACTTTTTATGTATTTTTTTGAAAATATCAATTTCTGAAATAAATGTAAGAACAGAAGTAAAGACGCCAAGATCATAATCAATATAGATGAGACATAAAGGAATTCCTTATTTCATTCCAATTCACCAAAGAGTCATTGTCTTTAAAAAAATTCACACAGAAATCTTGGACCAAAGTCAAACTTAGAAATCCCCGATGGAACATACAAAAGGACCTTTGGCAGAAAACCAAAGCTGAACTCTAAAAGTTGGATCAGCTTGCCATAGATTGATTCCCACTCGACTCTGCACAATAGCCTTTATCAGTCATGAAAGTTAATTCACAAACAGACAAGTCTACACAAACTATCAAAGCTAGATCAACACCTTTGAAGAACAAGTGTCTAGATGATTTGATCCAGCTCTGAATGTTGATATATACAATAAGACCCTTAGCATGCTTTGTGCTTCTATCCTCATCTTGTTCCTCCCCTTAGTTCATCTTTTAACAATTTAGAATTGGTTAGAGTAGTTGAACTAACTTATTAGTTAAGCTAACATAAGGCCTTAACTAACTTTAGTTAAGGAGGGGGGGGAAGTAATAATCATAATAGGGTCATAATTAAATAATAACTAATAGGTGGGACCCCCTTGTGACTCCCCTAGTGATAAAAATCATAACATCATAACATAATCCATTTGTTAAGAAAACACACCCCTTGTGTCTACCTTCAAAACATATTTTCCTTTGACAATTTTATCTCATAAAACTTGAAAATAATTCAAACTAATACTCATATATCCAAAATAAGACCTGTTGTCCAAAATAAAAGATGTTGTTCCAAAATAAAACATGTTGTCCAAAATCCATGGAGTCCACTGTCATAAAACAAAAGATAACATAAAAATTAAAACCCATATTTTCCAGTCTGTGAAGCAACCCTTCCTTGGTTGCTACTGTCACCTCTTGATTTCCCCAAAATTTTCTTGAGGTGGGTAGATCCTTTAGGATTTATCTCACTAATCACATGGGAACAATCATCCCTCAAATGCATCTGTACAGACACAGATTTGTCATATTCATCGGAGGGTGAGGAAGGGGAAACAACAACTTTTCCTTTATCAGATGCATGGTGGGCTTCAATATTCAATCTCTTGCTAGCATGGGAGGATTGCACTGGCAAGTGGTTAGGGGCAACTTGGGAAATGGGGTTCAAAGGTGGGGGAAAAGGAAAGGTTAAGTTTTTCCAACCACAGTGTTGGGAGACTACCGGGTGAACAATCTCTTGCCACCCATAGTTTTCCAAGACTTCAGGCTGTAAAGAGACATGAGGAGGCACAGGTATACTAAGGGCTTGAGGGGCTTGGAAGGGAGGCCTTTCAGGCCTTGGTTGGACTATTCCCTGTCCAATGCAATTAAATAACCCTCCATGGAACAATTCGCCAAGCTCTTCAGAATCAACATCAAAATGTATTGAGAACCTAGGCCTCCTTGGGCCTCGGTTCTAGTTACCTTTACCTCTATTTCCTCATCCATGGCTTCCCCGAATGAAAAATCTCATCTTGCATATGTTAACAATTAGAAAATAGTATTTTAGATAACCATGCATGAAAAATCCTTAAAAATACGAAATAGATTTGGCTCAGAATGTATCAGACTCATGCAATCCAATCCATACAAATTGTTCGAATGTTAATCAATGAGAAGGGGGGGTGGAAAAATGTTCATGGATACATGAGGGGTTTGTAATTAGCGAAAATATGATATAATGAAAGGGAAGAGATATGGTCACTGCTCAATGATAACAACAATAAACTGTAAGAAAACCAATAAACCTCATTTCAATCCACATAGAATTCTGCCACTTCTATCCAATCTAACACATAAATTTTCTTAGTTGTGACCAATATCAGAACAAGGGGTGAAAAAAATGAATATGGGATATGTGAGGGGGTTGTAATTAGCGGAAAATGAGATAATAAGAGGGAAAAGAACAAAGTTTATAGTTCATGAGATTAATCAAGCAATCCATAACATCAACCAACAATCAGATGACTGAGTTATAATTCCTATGTATTTAACTAGTTCACTGTCCAATAATAAAATATCCAATATAGTGCCATTACAAAACATAAGTAGATCACACAATTTGTAAGAGGTTTTGTTCCTTTTATTCGTACTTTCTGTATGTTATAACAACCAACAACAACACATAATCTATAAGCATTAACATCCACAACTTCTATACATTTCCCCAATCCATGTCTATATTTGAAAGTAGTGTTTCCAAAAAATAATAATGAAGTCTCTACTTCTGTTAATATAGCCAATCAAGATCTGTAGTGATATCCATTCCCATACATATATATGTAGTATACAAATCAAAATGATCAAGACCTCACATATCACACCTGAAAAGCAATTAACTATAACCAACAGTCACTATTTAGACACAGTCTATGCATGAGTAAATTTTTGAAACCCTGTGACCATGCCACTGTGAAACAAATATATTAGTGCGACTTAAAACCAAGCTAAACATCCTACACAATTGTCATCAACAATGATCAATTTGAATAAATATAAATGCACTTAGAATTCGAGAGTATCACTAGGCATACAAAAAATCCATCCATATTATATGTGGTTCACAAATGAGAGGATTCCACCATAACCACACAACAATATATAACCACGACATAACTCAAAAACTTCATTCTAGGCCATTTAATAAGTCGCATGTGAGTGATCAGGCCGCACATATTCAAGTGTATTCTACTAATGAAAAAGGATGCATTAAACATATCCAATCCAATCTTCGAATTATCAAAACCTCATCTATAGTATATGACATCTGTGAACAACACCAAACCCCTGTGACTAAAAAAATGAACCAATTAACCAACATGCTTGTCATCAACAATGGTCAATTTTCAATCAATAACATGCTTAGAACTTAGTGTATATCACTGAGAACGAAAACAATTCATCCATACTATGTACGGTATGCAACTGAGAAAACTTCATGGTGCAACAATCCCACTAATCACACAACAACATATGACCACAATATAACTCAATAAATTGTGTCGAGCTATTGATTTAGACAATCGCGATTTACCAATCTGTGTGCACTTAGGTTTATTCAACCAGCAACAGAAGATGCAATAGATATACCCAATCCAATAATTTACTTTGCAAAACACACTATACAGAACTTGACCTATGTGAGCAACCCCAATATTCGTAACCAATGCCAACCATCAACCAAAAAATCAAAAGTGTGAATATTAGTGATTGAATATCAACTAACAAATGCCATTGTGGTAGAGGAACAACCAACCGAGCAAGCCACAATAGCTATGCATAACCAGGCATCCAATCAACACAGGGTAGACGCCCTTCCATTAAAATAGTTGAGTTACTTAGCATAAGGCGGGTGACTGTGACCTTAAAAATCAAATAGAAATGTAAGGTTCATGATAATATCACAGAGGCAGTGACGGGAAATCGTACCAACATGATGGATATATGACCCACGGGTGAGCCCGTACTCAAGGTAATAGACCACAATAACTGGAAACCACTTTACAGGCACGACAATTTCCCTATGCACCCCAACCTGGAGGGTTAAGGGTTTGCACAATAGCCTTCATAGAAGGAACGAAAATAAATTAAGTGAGACTCTGAGGCTGAAGGTGTATGGATAAGGGGTTGTGGTGCTTGTGGATGAGAGAAAGTCCCTTGGCAAGGCTGAAACAAGAAAGCAAGGCTCTTAATTAAACCCAATGACCGTGAATACAATCATCCAGCCAAAAACCATGCAATGAACACGTAGTGGTGATAAGGAACTATCATCCAGGAAGACTTACAATCCAACAAAATTAACTGATAAAACACGAACCATCTATTTTCCATTTAAATCCAAAATTCCACACAGTTGCAACACTCAGGACAAACACAAACCCACACAATTGAGACAAAATCATTTCATAACTAGAGTGAAGTCAAGAATGGCCAAAATAGACATACCTGTTAATTGAAATCCTTAATACGAGGGGTGGCCGATTGGTTTCACCCTACTAAAAATCTGAAGTGTGATCACAACAACAAGATCAACAATAGTCCGACTAGGGTGGAGACCAACGAGAACGGAAAAGGTGACGTGCAATAAATGCATGTTGCCTCCACCCTCATCTTGTTTACTCCAAAGTACATGCCAGCGAGCCTCCCATCAACACCATTAATCAACCAGTAAATCGATAGTATCAACACATTTCAACCATAGCATAATCCAGGTCCACATAATAATTCAACCATTTGCAATCACCTTGCCAAATGCGCCACCTATGTTTACATTTCTGATATAACTCAAATAAGTCACTTGACCACTATACAATCTAAACGATCATGTATAAAATCATCACCAAATATCGTGATCAACATCAACATGAAACATAGCATAATCACCATAAAAAATGCAAGCCATCACTTCCATTAGCCACCAACGTTATAACATATATGCATAACCAAAGCATTATCACCTTTCCAAATGCGCCACCAAAATTCCCACCATATGCATATAAAATGTAACTTAACAATATTTCATAGCCATTTCTTTGTTAGCTAGGACTTAACCACTATCAACAAGTATTTTCATGCATCTAGTATCGCAGAGCTAGGTCTCTTTTTTGCATTAGATATAGTATTTTACTTTTCCTGAAAATGCCTTTTTGTAATTTTTACTAACTTTTTTGTTGTCCAAGTGAGAGAAGAACAAGTACCATAAATGAATAGCAGGCTATAGTATCATGAAGGAACAACATCTCAAAACTTAACTGATATCAACGACAACCATATTCTCATCAAACTTGTAAACTTTGTAGCACATCATCATAACAATCAAAATGAACATACCTGATCTTCAAAAGTTCAAGGGGGTCCCAACTACTAGCATTATTTAGTCTTATATAATAATAGGCTTAAGAACACTTTGCGGGTGAAATTTCGTTGACATTTTCAATCGTCAACAAATGGCGACTCCACAGGGAAATTTGTTTTTAACAAATTAGAACTCAGAACTCATGGTTTCGTAGACCAAGAAAAGTAATATCAAGAGGACATGACTCAAATGATTGTGAAACAGGGGGAAGTGAGCGGATTTAATGGAAATATGACCGGGAATTTGGGAATAACTTATTAAAAGTGTTAAGTATGAGGGGTTTTACCACTATATGCATAATCATTTGACTGGAATAAGCTATTAAATTGAAAGAGGAAGCTTATAGTTTTTCTCTTAAGATCTTGATGGATGAAGAAATGGAAAGAAGAAGAGGGAAACAACCAATTCCTCGTAAGATAGCAGTGGGAATATGTAACAAATTCAAAGGCCCTTCAGCGGAGAGATCATAACAGTTTTGCAAGATTTACTGTTAATGAATAACAATTCTTTGCAGGAGTGTCACTATGGCAGAATTGATCCAACAATATAACCTGACCAAATACTAAAAGATGATAAAGACAAAATTTGCAACATAAGTAATAATGAAGAAACTAAAACAACAGTAGTAAAAGACATAAATAAAACACAGCAAGAAAAAAACAACTACTCAGAAGTAGAAACCAAAGTGTTGTAAAGAAGAACAAGAAGCACAAAAATTGAAAACAAAGCTAAGCTTCTAGTATATAGAAGATCCAATCAGCAAAGAAAACGTTTCACGCTAGTCCCATGCAATATTTCAAACGAGGATTGCTAATGGTGTGGGAAAACCATTGTCTCTACAATTCCTTTAAAATTTATGAGTTAGTGTCCAAGACAAAATTAATCCGGAAATGGCCCAACACTTGAAATCTTGATGTATCTATCAACCCTTTGACGAATATGATTAAATCATCAAGATAAGTATGGAGACTGACTGATTTATCGAAATTTGTGTGTATAGGCCTTCTCAAGGCGATACTTGCATCAAATAAGCCAGAGGACAGAAAATTGTAAGACATAGTATCACGATTAGTAGTGGAAATAGTTTTGTGATAATTTCCCCCTTCTACCTTGATTTTATTGTAACCAAACAAACTTTCAAGTAAGGGCTCCAAGTGCAACTCTACAACCTATTGTAGAAAGATTTTCATATTGAGAGGAGAGAAAGGATTTCTTATAATTTCTTACTAGAAAGTTTGAAGACTAATGCAGGTTTTGAAATTATCAAGGGTATTCAAAGTAGGTTCTCAATTGGAAACCCCTTCAGGGTGGACAAAAGAAAACATTTCAGGTCTTAAGGAATTCCTCAACTCCCTTCGAAAGGTTGCTTCCAGTGCAGAGTTCACAAGTCTTTTTTTTTGCCTGGTTGTTTTCATAATATGCTAAACAAAACTTGGATCAAAACCATGATGACCCACATTAAACCAAGCAAAAACTTTTCGAAATCCACTAAGTAATTCAACAGATTTCATTTCTTCTTTATCATAACCTTGGATATTTATTTTAACATTCGAGGAAGATCCAGGTGTCCTAATGTTCATGGAGATGGTTTCAATCACCTTAAGTTGTGATTCCTCTTCCTTTTCTTTATTTTCTATAGATATAATCTTCTCAGTCTTGATAGGTTCATTTTGAATGACAACACAATTGCTTTCATTGTTAGGGATGGCCTTCTAGAATTTTTCATTCTCAGAAATGTATGAATGATGTAGAGATTGGAAAGCACAATCAGGTTAGTGAGGCAAGAGTTGTTGAGTAGGAGAGGATGCGAAGACAGCTAATCGATCAGATATTGAATTCAACTCCTTCCTAACATTAGTGATGTTAAAAGATAAGAGATTCAATACAAGTTACCAAACAATTTGGGAATATTGTTCCATAAACTTGTTTCTAGAAGAGCATGTCTTACATACCAGGTTCACAACAAGCTCGAAATTTCTGAAAACTGAAAGGTGACCACAACCAAGATTAAAGGTGTTCTCGATGCCTAACAACAAAGCTTCAAATTCAGCGGCATCATTTGAGAAAGAAAACTCCAACCTGTATGACAAATTATGAATCTTTCCTACAGGGGAAACCAAGATAATACCAGCCCCATTACCCTCATCTGAGTGTGAACCATCGAAGTGCATATGCCACAATTCATCCTCTAAATCAATTCTTTCCAGAGGAATATTATTGTCTTCAGTGAATATGGAATACACTCCTAGGTCTTCTTCGATATAGTTTACACTAGATTGCATAACACTCTCTATGTAGGGTGAAATTCTTCCTTTTCTAAGGACTATGATATTCTTTCCATTCTGAGGAACGGATGAATGTGTCCCATTGAGCGAGAGGTATCCACCTATTAGGGCTTGCCAATCTCTCCCCAAGATAATCGAATAATTGCTTATAGGCATATCAATCACCTGAATGTTGAGGATTGTCCTTATCTCAGGATGAGCGCATAAAACCAGGGTTACATCCTTAATCTCTCCTATGGTCGTTTATTGCAGACTATTATAGGAAATCATGCTTCTAGTATTTTCGTTTGTACAAGATAAACCTATCTCTTCCATAATAATATTTGACATGACACTTGGGCCTGAAACACCATCAATGAGGCAATAGTGGGTGAATGTATCCATGATCTTACACAAATATAAAAAGGGGTTTTTTTTTACAGGGTATCTGAAGTTATGTACACCTACTTTATTTATAGAAGAATCTTCTTCGCTTACCTCTTCGTAAGGATTGGCTACAATGGAATATTTTCCTTCCATGAATTGTTTCATATGCATTTGTTGTTCAGGGACAACAACCATGTCTAGGAGGGTTGCATTTGCCTTGATGTTGACCAATTGATTCAATATATTGTATTTGGAAGAGTGGGGCGGAGGAGCGATCCCTTGACTCTTAGGAACTTTGGGAACCTAGGGCATAGCAGCGGTTGAATATCAACTCGGGTTAGAAGAACCGTGAGGAGGGTCAAATTTGCCTTTTGGGGCATAGACTTTGTTCTTAGTATTGATGGCCATGTCATATTCTGGCTCAGAAAAATCTAGGACAACGATAGTAGCTTCTAGTCTTTTACAAAATATCTTGTCTTTGGCACTCTTCCTTACCTAACATGTGGTTTCTTCGTGGTTTTCCTCGCAAAAGTTACTCCAACTCCGAGGCAGGATAGCCTTCGGCTGGAAATTATTTTCAACCGGACCTATAAAAAGAGGAGCAAAAGAGGATGAAGGTCTAGGGGTGAGTGGGTTGACAGTACCTTTCCACTCAAAAGTTATCATATGGTTGTTCATATCTTGTACCAGTTGTAAGAGAGTGGAAATATATGTCTGTCTAACAGATTCTCCCTAGGGTAGACCAGTTCATTCAAGCTATTCCTCATACTTTGAGAAAGTGTGTAGAGCGGAACCGAGATTATCAATGGCCTTTTCTTCTAGACTGTGATTGTAAGAAGAAGGAAATGCATTGTAGTAATGCATGAAGGAAGCTTGGTTCTAGGGGCAGATAAGTTCAGGGATTTGAATATACAACTTGGTGAAATGCAAGTTGAAGGACCTGATGGTCTCACCATTTTTGTAAGTGACGTTTTTGTACTCCCTTAACTTCTCAACAGGGATTTTGGATTGCCTGTAAGTGGATCAGAACCAATAAATCAGCTCCTCCCAAGTAGACAAGATCTTAGGAGGAAGGTCAAAGAAATTGGCCGCAGCCTTTCCTTCCAAGGAATTGACAAACAGGCACATGCAAGTGTCATTTTCGTTATCCCCTATGTTATGACAAGAATTAGAAAATGCCACTAGGTGTTCATTGGTACTGACAGTGCTATTTCTTCAAAACCTAGGCAAATTGTCTTTAAACTTCAAAAGTGGGTGAGTAGAAGGTACTAGGTTAACAAGAGAGGACACATGCCATGGTGTGGTCATGGAATCTTCTTTGAACTGAAAAAGGCCATACTTGTTAATGAATTTGGTGAGGTTTGTAGTAGAATGGACAAGAATATGGTTGTTGTACAAGCTACCAATCACTGATGACGATGAAGATTGGGAAGATGGAGCACTTCCAGTGCCACCAAAACCACCACTAGATGCCATCTTCTGGATGATAGATGAGGGAAAGAAATATGAGCTGGACGAATCATATTAAGTTCTCCTTAGAGAACTTTGTTGGGTAGATAACACAACTTTTCTTCTTCCTATTTCAGCAATAGGGTTGATTTAAGGTGACAAGCCTCTTCTTCTTATAGAAGCACATGAATCTAAGGACATGAAAGAAAGGCCAAAAATTAAGAAACAAAAGGTTACTGTTGATTTCTAGGATGCCTACGTCTAGCTTCCAATTGTTCTTGAACACTAATATCTCTTTCAATTTCTTCCTAAGAAGGGTTAAGCTCGACACGGGTCCTAGCAGTGTCTAAAATAGTATGAAACAGGTTCAAAGTAATGCTGGTCTGGTCTTCGATTCTGGGATCAAGATTGGGTTGTATTGCAATAGGAACAATCATGAATAAAAAATAGTCAAAGAATCAAAACAGAAAAGAAATATGTATCGATGAAAAATTGAGTATAGAATTTAAATAGAGAGATATCGAATATCTGCCCAGTATGGTCGTCAAATAAATGTTGAGGACAAGATATGAATTGATCTTACTCAAGCATTTACAGACTTTACTTGGTTAGAGTAAAGTAGACGGGAATATCACCCTATGTTTATAGCCAACAAAAATATATATCCTAACTCACAAGTATTAATTATAAGTGCTTAGGCTAGTATTTTATCAACAAAAAGCTTGCTAGAAATTCACTTTTTATGTATTTTTCTGAAAATATCAGTTGCTGAAACAAATGTAAGAACATAAGTAAAGACACCAAGATCATAATCAATATATATGAGACATAAAGCAATCCCTTATTTCATTCCAATTCACGAAAGAGTCATTGTCTTTAAAAAACTTCACACATAAATCTTGGACCAAAGTCAAACATAGAAATCCCCAATGGAACATACAAAAGGACCTCTGACAGAAAACCAAACATGAACTCTAAAAGTTGGATCAACTTGCCACATATTTCTACCCACTCGACTCTGCAAAATATCCTTTATCAATCATGAAAGTTAATTCACAAACAGAAAAGTCTACAAAGACTATCAAAGATAGATCAACACCTCCGAAGAACAAGTGTCTGAATGATTTGATTCAGCCCTGAATGTTATTTTCTAGAATAAGACCCTTAGCATGCTTTGTGCTTCTATCCTCCTCTTATTCCTCCCCTTGGTTCAACTTTTAACAATTTAGGATTGGTTAGAGTAGTTGAACTAACTAATTAGTTAAGCTAACATAAGGCCTTAACTAACTTTAGTTAAGGAGGGTGGCGGGGGGGGGAAGTAATAATCATAATAGGGTGATAATTAAATAATAATTAATAGGTGGGACACCCTTGTGAATCCCCTAGTGATAACAATCATCACATCATAACATAATCCATTTGTTAAGAAAACACACCGCTTGTGTCTCCCTTCGAAACACATTTTCCTTTGACAATTTTATCTCATAAAACTTGAAATTAATTCAGACTAACACTCATATATCCAAAATAAGACTTGTTGTCCAAAATAATACCTGTTGTTCCAAATAAAACATGTTGTCCAAAATCCATGGAGTCCACTGTCATAAAACAATAGATAACATAAAAATTAAAACCCATATTTTTGAGTCTGTGAAGAAACCCTTCCTTGGTTTTTGTTGTCACCTCTTGATTTCCTCGAAATTTCCTTGATCTAGGAAGAGCCTTTAGGATTTATCTCACTGATCACATGGGAACAATCATCCCTCAAATGCATCCGTAAAAACATCGATTTGTCAGAGTTATCAGATGGTGAGGAAGGGACAACAACAAATTTTCCTTTATCAGATGCATGGTGCGCTTCAGCCTTCAATCTCTTGCTGGCATGGGAGGGTTGCACTACTGAGTAGTTAGGGGAAAATTGGGAAATGGGGTTCAAAGGTGGGGGTGCAAGCAAGGTTAAGTTTGGCTAGCCACGGTGTTGGGAGGCTATCGGGTGAACAATCTCATGCCACCCATCATTTTCTGGGACTTCAAGATGTAAAGAGAAATGAGGAGGCACAAGTATCCCAAGGGTTTCAGGGTCTTTAAAGGGAGGCCTTTCAGGCCTTGGTTGGACTATTCCTTGTCCAATCCAATTAAAGAATTGGACATGGAACAATTGGCCAAGCTCTTCAGAATCAACATCAAAATGTATTGAGAACCTAGGCCTCCTTGGGCCTTGGTTCCAATTGCCTCTACCTCTGTTTCCTCGGCCATGGCTTCCCCAACTGAAAAAAATCATCCTGCATATGTTAACACTCATCAAATAGTCTTTTAAATAACCATGCATGAAAACTCCTTAAAAACCAAAAATATATTTGGCTCAGAATGTATTAGGCTCGTGCAATCCAATCCATACAAATTGTTCTAATGTTAATCAATGAGCAGGGGGGGTGTAAAAAATGTTCAGGGATACATGAGGGGTTTGTAATTAGAAAAAATATGATATAATGAAAGGGAAGAGATATGGTCACTTCTCAATGATAACAACAATCAACTGTAAGCAAACCAATAAACCTCACTGCAATCCACACTGAATTCTTACACTTCTATCCAATCTAACACATAAATTTTCTTAGCTATGGCCAATACCAGAACAGGGGGTGAAAAAAATGAATATGGGATATGTGAGGGGGTTGTAATTAGCGAAAAATGAGATAATGAGAGGGGAAAAAAAACATTTACTGTTCATGAGATTAATCAAGCAATCCATAACATCAACCAAGAATCAGATGACTGAGTAATAGTTCCTGTGTATTTAACTAGTTCATTGTCCAATAATAAAATATTCAATACAGTGCCATTACAAAATAGAAGTACTTCACACAATTTGTAAGAGGTTTTGTTCCTTTTATTCATACATTCTGCATGTTATAATAGTCAACAACATCACTAAATCTGTAACAATTAACATCCACCATTTCTATACATTTCCCCAATCCACGTCTTTATTTGAAAGTAGTGTTTCCAAAAAATAATAATGAAGTCTCTACTTTTGTTAATAGAGAAAATCGATATCTGTAATGATATCCATTCCCATACATATATATGCAGCAGAAAAATCAAAATGATCAAGACCTCACATATCATGCCTAAAAGGCAATTGACTATAACCAACAGTCACTATTTAGACACAAGCTATGCACGAGTAAATTTCTGAAACCCTATGACCATGCCAATGTGAAACAAATATCTTAGTGTGACTAAAAATGGAACCAAACATCCCACACAACTGTCATCAACAATGATCAATTTTCAAAGATATAAACGCACTTAGAATTCATGATTATCATTGGGCATACAAACAAGCCATCCATATTATACGTGGTGCAAAAATGAGAGGATTCCACCATAACCACACAACAATATATAACCATGATATAACTCAAAAACTTCATTCTGGGCCATTTACTAAGTCACACGTGAGTGATCAGGCCACACATATTCAATTGTATTCTACTAATGAAAAAAGATGCAGTAAACATATCCAATCCAATCTTCTAATCCTCAAACCCTCATCTAAAGGACGCGACATGTGTCAACAAAACCAAACCCCTGTGACTAAAAAAATGAACCAAATAATCAACACTCCTATCATCAACAGTGGTCAATTTTCAATCAATAACGTGCTTAAAACTTAGTGGATATGACTGAGAAAAAAAACAAATCATCCATACTATACACGGTGTGCAACTGAGAAAACATCATGGTGCAACAATCCCACTAATCACACAACAACATATGACCACGATATAACTCAATAAATCATGTCAAGTTATTGATTTAGCCAATCATGATTTAACAAGATATGCGCACTTAGGTTTATTCAACCAACAACATAAGATGCAATAGATATACCCAGTCCAATAATTTACTTTGCAAAACACCTTATACAGAATGCAACCTGCATGAGCAACCCCAATATTCGTAACCAATGCCAACCATCAACCAAAACATTATAAGTGTGAATATTAGTGATTTTATATTAACTAACAAATTCCATTGTGGTAGAGGAACAACCAACCGAGAAAGCCATGGTATCTATGCATAACCAGGCATCCAATCGACACAGGGTAGAGGCCCTTCCATTAAAATCGTTGAGTTACTTAACATAAGGCGGGTGACTATGACCTTAAAAAGCAAATAACAATGTAAGGTTTATGCTAATATCATAGAGGCAGTGATGGGAAACCATAACAATATGATGTCTATATGACCCAGGGGTGAGCCCATACTCAAGGTAATAGACCACAATAACTGGAAACCACTTGACAGGCGCGACAGTTTCCCTATACACCCCATCCTAGAGGGTTAAGGGTTTTCAAAGTAGCCTTCATAGAAGGAACAAAACTAAATTCAGTGAGACTTTGAGGCCAAAGGTGTATTTACAAGGGGTTATGGTGCTTGTGGATGGGAGAAAGTCCCTTGGCAAGGTCGAAACAAGAAAAAATGGATCTTAATTAAACCCAATAACCGTGAAGACAATCATCTAGCCAAAAACCATTCAACCAACACGTAGTGGTCATAAGAAACTATCACCCAAGAAGACTAACAATCCAACAAAATTTACTGATAAAAGCCGAACCATCTATTTTCCATTTAAATCCAAAATTCCACACAGTTGCAGTACTCAGGACAAACACAAACCAACACAACTGAGCCGAAATCATTTCATAACCAGAGTGAAGTCAATAATGGCCAAAAGAGACATAACTATTAATCGAAATCCTTAAGATGAGGGGTGGTCGAGTGGTTTCACCCTGCTAAAAATTTGGAGCATGAACACAACAACAAGATCAACAATAGTCTGACTAGGGTGGTTTCCAACGGGAAGGGTAAAGGTGATGTGCATTAAATGCACGTCGCCTCCACCCTCATCGCATTTACTCTACGGTACAAGCCAACGAGCGTCCCATTAACACTATTAATCAACTAGTGCATTGATAGTATCAACACATTTAAACCATAGCATAATCCAAGCAGGGATGATTTTAAGGATGTAAATCTATTTTAAACTGTAGAAACCTTGGCGAATCTTACTAATCCTTCATATGACAACTATAAATGTTTGGCGATATTTTTGTAAAAATAATCAAATTTCTAAGGATTTTATGTAGTTTGTATAACTTTTGGCGAATTTTAAGGTAAAATAATTTTATCCTATAAAATTTGGGCGAATCATTTTTAGAATAGAAAATGTTTTTTTGGGAAAAAACCATGGAAAATAAGCCCATGAGCGAAATTTAGCCCCTAAAATCATCCCTGAATTATCCAAGTCCACATAATAATTCAACCATTTGCAATCACCTTGCCAAATGTGCCACCTATGTTTACATTTCTAATATAACTCAAATAAATCACTTGACCACTACAAAATCTAAACGATCGTGTATAGAATCATCACCAGATAGCATGATCAACATCAACCCAAAACATAGCATAATCACCATAAAAAACACAAGCCATCACTTCCATGAGCCACCAACATTATAACATATGTATATCAGCCATTGATTCCATTAAGCAATGCATAACCAATGGATTATCACCTTGCCAAATGCGCCACCAAAATTCCCACCATATGCATATAAAATGTAACTTAACAATATTTCATAGCCATTTCTTTGTTAGCTAGGACTTAACAACTATCAAAAAGTATTTTCATGCATATAGTATTGACGAGCTAGATCTCTTTTTTTCATTAGATATAGTATTTTACTTTTCCTCAAAATGCCTTTCTGTAATTTTCACTAACATTTTTATTGTACAGGTGCAAGAAGAACAAATACCATAAATGAATAACAGGTAGTAGTATCATGAAGGAACAACATCTCAAAAATTAACTGATATGAACGAAAACCATATTCTCATCAACCATGTAAACTTTGTAGTGCATCATCATAACATTGAAAATGAACAGACCTAATCTTCAAAAGTTCAAGGGGGGCCCACCTACTAGCATTATTTAGTCTTATATAATAATAGGCTTAGCAACACTTTGTGGGTGAAATTACGTTGACGTTTTCAATCGTCAACACTGGGTGAATTACCTAGTCAACCAGCTAGAATTGGATTGCCGCGAAGCTCAGGATCAGAGCTATGAGTTCCACTTTAGATGCCTTCTGATCCTCATAGCATTTACTACTTGGGATATGGCGGAAGGTGCGAACTTCCCATACATTGAGCTATTCGAACCGCTCACTACGAAGTTCACCACGCTATGGTACTCGAGCGATATGGGAAAACAGTGGAAATCGAATGCAATATTCCATACATACTACATCCAGTTGAAGATGGTCATTGAAGTTGTCCCTCGCACGACATTAAACACCATGTACCGGTTTAGACCTCTCATGAAGTTTCACGCAGATCGACACTTCATTTATATCACTATGCGAGCAGACAAACATAAGGAGGAGCACCAGTCATACTATAAGATCATAGAGGAGGACCTCGAGGAGATAACTAAGGATTGGTTTGCAAATCTCCTTATCTCGATTGACCCTGCTAAAATGTCTGATCTTGAACTAATTGGTAGCTCGAAGGCCACTCACGAAGAACATGACACACCTGGAACCAGAAGAAGGAAGAAGACTGAAGAAGTAAAAAGCTTGAGCAGTGCATCAGATGAAACTGCTTCAGTATCACCTGGACGAGGAGGTGATGACGAAGTAGATAGAGAAGAGAACAATGACAAAGAAGATTAGTAGAAGCAAGGTGAAGTAACACCGCCTAGGGATCTTGTTGATGAGGTTGATACCTCGAAGAAAAGAAAGGTTTCCCCCATGAAACCTACCTCATGGAAGAAGTCAAAAGAGAGAAAAACCATGATGCGATCCATGCTCATGGTCGATGACTTCGAGTTCATCATTGCAGCTGTAGAAATGGCCTCGTAGGACGTCTTGCAGAGACACGAAGCCAAGAAAGAAGAGATATACAACAGAATCGAGGTTGAACTTAGAGGGGTACAACAGGCCCCTCAGTCCAGCCGGGAAGTATCCACTGCGCCCTTGCCATCGGAAGAACCATAGTTGGGAGATGAGCATGCCCAACTCTGCAGAATAGATGATGTGACTGAAGCTCGCCTTTGTCGCGCCTAGGAAGAAAAATAACAGGCCATAGAGGCCCTAAAGAAAGTGTCAGAAGTAGTCATAGAGAAATGCCAAGTTTCATAGCAGGAGAAGGTTGCTCTCCAAACAAAAATTGAAGAGGAGAAAGCACAACTCCAGCAAGAGAAAGAGCAATTTCTTGCAGAATAGCTCTGATTCAAAGAAGTATTCAGTAGAGCACTTCGCTCTGTGAAAGGCTTACAGAAAAAAGCGGAAGAACCAATAGAGCATCAAGTAGCGCGTCTTGTGGAAGCTATCCAATAGCTTCAATAGAGAATCACATATCTGGAGCTACTAACAGTGCCCAACACCCCGTAGGATGTGCGATATCAAAGAGAATAAACTGCTCGAAGCACAGTTGAGAGAATCAAGGCCCTCACCATGGAATGTAAAATCTATTTGATCGCAATGCCCATATTTACGAGCGACAGACTGAGTATCCGGAATTGAAGGCACTGGAGTCACATCTCCAGAAGGAAAAGAAGCAAGTAGAAACAATATAGGCATAGTTGAAGCCCCTGTCAACAATCAAAAGGATGAAGTGATCCCAGTGCACTGCTCAACAGCAAGTCCACACCATTCATAGCAAAGTCATGGAAGTGACTCAGAGGCTCAACTAGTCCAGGACGAGGCTTGACAACTATTTGCAGATATTGAAGGTCGAGGAGAAGAACTGGAGCAAGTCATCACTGTAGCTCAACAACACTTGGAGGGACCTGTCAATGAAGTATTTATCCAAGAGTTCACCAAGCAGGAGGTCATGGCGCAACATTTGTTCACTATCTCGGTTTTTCCATCAGATTGAGGATGATAGGATGATCTATGAGCCAATTGAGTACCCAAACAAGAAAATAATTTTGTCCAAAAATGTCTAATGGAGATGGTGTTATCACCCCATAAATTATGGGAATCAATTGATGAATTGGATATTATATGTATCTAGCGTTTTTGTTGACAAATGATGTTCCATTCTGCAAATAATTTGTAAAAAGAAAAAGGAAAAAGAAAAGAAAAGGAAAAATAAAAAAGAAAGAAAAGTAAAAAGAAAAAGAAAGAAAAAGAAAAAGAAAAGTAAAGTAAAAGAGGGCATAAAAGAATTGAAAAGAAAAGCCCCATGCAATAATAGTAACTTAGCCATATCTTTCAAGCATGGCCAAGTTCTTTTTAAATTTAATGTTTCTAGGTTAGTGAATAAATCTGACCAGACCCCCTAATCCTGGTCAGATAGCCCTTAGGTTAGATTAGTGAATAAGTCTGACCAGACTGTCTAATCCTGGTCAGATAGCCCTTAGGTAGAATAATTTCTTAACCCAACAGTTTAATCTTGGTTAATTGTCCTAGGAAGATAGGTTAGCATGTAGGTCAATTGCTTTATTGTTCAAAGTCCATTAAAACCAACTTGAAATCAAGATTACACCATGTCCCAAATGCTTAAAAAATAGTCGTTCAAAGTCCCATGGTGGTGTTCCTTTGTAAAATTGAAGAAAAAACCCATAAAATGGATTTATCCTAAGTTTTCCCCAAGTGCATACGTCATTCGC
>SNQJ01S0038480.1:5637-20469 GCA_010110895.2 Picea sitchensis
ACATCCATTTTAGGATGATAACAAAAACTAAGACATGTAACTCCAAAATTCAGAACCCGAAGCCATCGCTTTAAGATACATTACTTCATATCTGCAATTCACACATGCAAAAAAATAGAATTGAGATTTTAAAAATTTACAATTCAAACATGTCAAATAAAACAGAATTCAAAAATTGTGATTAAAACAAAATTGACATACACACCAAAATAGTTAAGTCTCTTCCTCCAACATACTCTTTCCCACCAAATATAATGTAAACATAGTTTCCACCAAATATAATTTTGACATATCTAACAATAAAAAACAATAATAAAAAAAACAAATAACACATATTAACATATATATACTTTAACTAAATATTAAATAAACAATAAGAAATAATAACATACCCAACCATATTTAAACAAATTTAAGATAGTTACTCTCCACATTAAGCATACATGATTTAAACAATTTGTAAAATCTTATCTAAAATCTTAAAAAGAATTAAAGAGAAAAATTGTGTTCTTGGTAAAAAAATAATTGTGTTCAGAGTTAGATAATAATCTAAAAATAAATATAGAACTATCTATGAAGAAAGTTCACAAATCTCCATATTAAGTCATTCTTCCAATGAAAGACTTATCTCTTTGTGGATAAAGTCCCAAATACTTTAGGTGCAATTACCATTCCAGGTGATGTTATTTGATCTTATTTGCTCAAAAATAAAATACTAATATCTTCAGCAGTAAAATACTTCTCTCCTCTTCTGCAATGGTCATATAATCAAATTCCATAATTCCCTTTCAAATTAAAGGACTCATAAATCTCCATATTAAGCTATTCTTCCAAAAAACTACTTATATCTATGAAAGTTCACAAATATCCATTTTAAAAACCATTCTTTCGGAAAATACTTATATCCTATTTATGTGGTGGAATAGATGTTCTCATATAATCTTTCATGTACATGAACAAAACACAAATTTGCACATGTATATTAAGTCATTCTTCAAAAACCATTTAAATCTTTCATCTTTGGGATGTATTCATATTACATAGAATCAAATGTTATTTGAAATTATGTGTGGGCTAGCTCACATATACAATATGCGTGATCTAGCTCACATATACAATATGTGTGAGCTAGCTTAGATATACATATGCATAGCTTATTTGAAAATTTACTTGAATGTTGGTTTTGTGGTTAGTAACCAATTTAGTTAAGATTTTGACAATACCCTAGCAAGAAGGAATTCACTTCGTTGTATGTAGAAAACACAAATGTCCATAATACACCATTCTTGGACAAGAAAGCAAGGAATGCAATCAAAGAAAATTTATAAAATTTCCCTTTTCTGATGTGGGATAGAGTATGTTCTCAAATAATCAAATGTTCTAGTTCAAAATTAGGTCTTCATCATGATCTAAACTTAAATAAGTTTGAATGTACACCATTTAAGACAATGATAATCTTATATAGGGGTTATATATATTTCAAAATAATTGATCAAAGCATTGAATAGGAAAAACTAAACTAAAAATTTGAGAAAACAAAAATTTGATAAAAATCAAATAAAATTAACTCTTTTATATAAAACCCCAACATAAAAGAAAATTAAAAATCAGTAATGTTCAATGAACATACATTTATGAATCATATTGAATGGATGCATCCTTCACATGTATGGGTGTTTCCTCCGCTTCCTCCTCAATCCCAATCTCCCTCCCAAGAACACTCTCAGGTACTCTCTTCTCCACATTACTCTATATAACACATTTCAAATTTGAAAATTTAAAAATTAAATTTAAATGATTATAACACATTAAATTTAAATGATTTTAACACATTAAATGATATATGTGAACTCCCACCCTCTTCAAACTCTCCCAATGAGAATTGAGACAATCCTCCCCAATTAGTAGGAGATGGAATATGGATCTGTGAATAACACAACTAAAAACTAAATCTAGGATTCAATGTGTTCACATTTATACAAAATTATAAATGTTGTTGATCTTATTCAAAAAATTGAAGATTGGACAACTAAAGTGCTCATTTCTGGATGTTAGAAAACACATAGCTGATTCAACCCATCCAAATTTAAACTTGTGGAATCAAGTCCCCTATTTACTGGATATTCATTTAACATATCTTCAAACTGCAATTAATGAGAATAACAAATCAATTATTTCTATAGATACAATGATATCTAAACCTAAAATTAGAAGTAAACTATCCTAAAATGCGCAAAACATTTATTAACTAGAATACATACATTTATGTTATTCAGGTCATCACTCTGAATGAACTTCTTCCAACTATCATGGAAAAATTTTGCATACTCCTTAAGATCTTCTATTGACATGGTATCTAACTCCGCATCTATTTTATAAACAAATATAGCCTCGAAATTGGCTTCTTCTCGCTGACGGTTCAAGTCGACATCAACACCATAAATAATCACTTCCAAATTTTTCCTGATTGAATTCATAGTCTCTTTTCAAACCTATGATGAAGCTCACAACTCTGAATGTGAAGACAATTCCCCTGTTGGGCGAGATACTAAAGGTCATGGTAGCCTCGACAATGTTCCATTTCGATATGCCCATTTTCAATCATATGTCTGTCCTTTACCAGCCCCATAATAATCGGATGGTAGCCTAGTATAATCAAGGAGCATGTACATAAAAAAATATGCATAAAAGTGTCTTGCAAAATAGTGTGGAACCTCATCGTTCTACAACAATTTCTCATATGCTTCCAAAAATATGTTATATATATGTCCTCCAATGTCGGGGTGCTTAAAATATTGCACCTTCAACATCTTCCTCTTTGGCCCATATTTGAAATTGATAGAAATTGTGTTTTCTTTTGAAACTTTATTTTTTACTGCTTCCCATTTATCAGGGCCCATCACTTCTGACATTCTCTGCCTCATTAGATCGAAAAAATTGTTAGTGGTTAGCCACATCTTTTGATATGCATCCATAAAGTTTTGCAATGAATGCAAAACAATCTACAAGCTTTGTTTACTCTCTTGAGGGATTTCCAAGACCTCCAAATCATTTTTCAATCTCCTTTTAACACATGAACATCGCTCAAGGGTCATTGCTTCAGTAATCCATTCCCAGGGAAGTTCATCAGCAACATCTGAAGGATAGGTGGACGTAGGTGTGTAATCTTATGCTTCTTGATAACACAGCCTCCTAAATCCACCTTCACCCTCTGCACCAACATTAGAATATTCATGACACCTAATCTCTCTTTCATTGTCATCCTTTTCTCTAAAATCATTGTCTACACACACATTTGGAAGTAATTACAAGATTAAAATTGACATAAATTTAAATACGCAAAAATACAACAAAAATAAAAAAAAATCAAAGAAGATTACCAAAAATATTCTCTTGTCCTAAGGTATTCCCTACATTCTCAGGTGTAGGAGTATCAATGTGCAACCTATCTAAGAAGTTTGCATCCATATCATTTTCTTAAGAACGTTCTATAGTTGATCTATTCACAAAAATCGTTGATAATCTCCTCTGACGAGATTGTTATTGGTCAGTCGGAGTCTCAGTCGAAGAAGGAGTTCCTCTTCTTCCTTCTTGGGAGAGACTAGATCATTTGCGAGGAATTTTTGGAGAATCTTGTGTTGAAATGTCTCCTCAACATATATCCTTTGGAAATTAATGAAAAGTTAAGAACAAGATAAGTAAGAGTTAATATCTCCAACATTGACCAACAAAAATTATGAAGAAAGAGAAAAAATAAGAGAAAATTAATAGAAATGTTCTTTATGTTAGACACAATTATAATAGGGTGATGCATAAATCCACTACCCATGCACATTTCAAATATATTTTTGTTTCTTAATATTATCACAAATAACCTTGGTAAATCCACGAAGATTGCAGGGGTCAAAGTCTTGTAGCAAAGTAGAGGTTATCTATATGGGCAATCAGATTTCATGCATCCAACAGGTATGGAGTAGAGTCCATTAAAATAAACGATTAACTTTATGCCATGTTTGGTTGGATGGAAGAAATCTTCCATCTACAAAGCAATGACACTAAGTATCAATAGGTTTGTATTACACTTGGGGCGCCAATAATAGAGAAAATGTATTATATGATTGCAATTTGTTGGAATTATGTTTATGATGGACCTTTTTATATACTAAGCATCTGGATTAGATGATTTGACGCTGATAAACATTCATTTCTATGTGGTTATGAAGCATTTTTTATATGCTTACTAGCCTTATTCCAGTGACCCTGTCGATACAGGGGCTAAGAATGTCCTTTGAATCATTTTGGTAGATCCATCCTATCATAAACCTCGTGGACAACCAAGACTTGGTCGGGTGATTCCAATTCTTGTGTGATGTAGGAGCATCGGTCCCAACCTAGCTACGCACTAGACAACTCATCTCTCAGCACGCATTCAATGAAGAATGAGAGGCACAACCCTCTCACATTCAAACGTTGATTTTGAATTGAATGTATTCAATGCATGTAAGGCTAGTAGAGCCAAATCCCATGCCTACGTGCAAGCTTAGTTAAGAGTCACCTTAAATGTTTGTAAGGCTGGATCTAGCTCCGATCTAGACTAGACAACCCATTCAATGTAAATTTAATGTAATTGAATAGGGTAGGTGATATGGAGGGAAGAGCTCAAAGAGCCCCCTCATGTAAAAGATCTTTTAGATCTCATTTTGAGTTAGTCAAGTGAAGTTGTTAGAGTCCTACATGAGTAGAGAAGATAGGAGGGAGCCAAGACTTTGTTAAAGTCTGAGCTCAAACACATTATAAGCAGAGGCATTTTACATTAATACAAACAACAGTTTCCTGCATGTTAATCTATGGTTGCATGAATGTATTTGTGTGCTCATTATATGATGTAGATGTATGTTGTAGGTGTGCATTTGCAGCTTGAAAACAGAGCAGTTGTTTGTTGAGTCCTTTGATTTCAAGGTCTAGTTATTTGAGGCTTCATGCCAAGAAGGTGTGATAGAACGCTGCGGGTTCTATATGCCAGTGTCAGAAGGCACTTCTAAATTCTGAGGAATCTAGACAAAGACATGCCAGGAGGGCACACCAACTGAAGTCATTGACTCAAGGAGGAAACCTCAGGGTTTCTAAATACCTTGGAGGTGAGACTGTGCAAAGGAGGGCACAGGATAGACCAAAATCGATGAGGGATTCTGCAGAAGCTCTACCAGGAGCGCATCGAGCAAGTGCAAGAGTGCACATAAGAGAACTCTCTTTCGAGTTCGTTGAGAGAACAAAATCACTGAGGGATTCTGTGAGGCTCTGCCAAGAGGGCATTGAGCATATGCAAATGGTGCATCGAGGAAGGAGGACTCTATTATTAGTTCGTTATAAGGGGACAGAGTCACTGGGGATTCTAGGGAAGCTCTACCAGAAGGTCATTGAGCAAGTGCAGATAGTGCATAGGAGAACTCTTATCTGAGTTCAGAAAATAAGACAAAATTGTTGAGGGATTTTGCAGAAGACTTTTTTAGGAGGGCATCAAGCAAGTGCTAGAGAGCATAGAAAGAACTCCTTTGAGTTCTGGAACAGAGAAGCATCCAAGGAATAGGACCTTCATAGGGTTACTGAACACCCTGTAGGATCAACAAGGAGTGCTTGAGCATAAGTTTCCAAGAGGGCACTTATATCCCTTTAGGAGAGAAAGGGATAAAGAACCTTTGAGGTCGGAGCTACAGAGTTTCCAAGCTCAGGATAGATAGCACCTTTGTGTGCAGAGACTCTGTAAGGAGTGCAGGAGTCGGGAAACCTTTCAAGGTTTTAGAGGAGGCTAAAGCTCAGGAGGAAGAGTTCTTTCACGCATAGATCCCTACAAGTAGTCGCATAGGCTGAGGAGAAACCCTTTGGAGGTTAATATTTTGACATAGCTCAAGGAGGGATAGCATCCTTAGAACGCAGACAAGGTCGGGGATACAGGCTTCACAACGAAGGAAAAAGGTCGAGGTCTTTTGGAAGGGAAATATTCCAAGTTTAGGAAGAAGGAGCGTGAGCTAAAGGGAGAGCTATAGGTGTTGTGAGATCAACTGGAGGACAAGATATGGACCGTTGAGATTTCACATCTAGACGCACATAGGAGAGTACACAAGGGAGGAACAGATCTGGGCCGTGAGATCTAAGCACAGATAGCCAATAGCCATAGGATCTGAGAGGAACTGCACAAGATTTAAATCCTCGCATAGGCAGAGGAGAGGACCTATGAAGTCCCGAAATGATGAAAGCATCGGGACCATCCATCGTCCGAGACGATGCGTGGCGGAGATCCAAACCCATTGGGGTTTCAGATACAAAAAGGTGGAAGGACCAGCAACTATGGGGTCGCTGCAACATGGACTCCCAGTTCGTGAAGTCCCAAAGAAGCAAGAACCGTTAGATCAAGGAGAGCACAGATGTTAGATCACGGAGGAGGTAAGCCTTCAGGAAATTGGGTTTCATAGGTTCAGGAGTATAGAGGGAGATTTGTATGGTCAACACAACTCCCGGGATCCCAAAGAGATAAACGTCAAAAAGTGGGTCCAAGGAAAGCAGGCCAGAGGACACGTGGCAGCGATAGAGGTTTCATGGAAATCCCCGAAAAGGAAGATTTCGGCATTCTGGGTACCGGGGATGCAAAGGGAAAGAATTCAAGATTCTTGACCTGCAAGATCCCAAAGGATTTGATTCCTCATATGCAGGAGGATCACAGTCGTTGATCCCTTCTAGAAGTGGAAGACTGGCATTTCAGGGCTTGGTACTTCGGTATTTCAAATACTTGGAAGTCGAAGGAGAAGGGTTACTGCAACAGAAATCGCGGAGTTCCAAAACGTTAAATCCCAAAGGTGTTGGAGGAATAGCATCAGGCCATGGAATAGGGCCACGGGTTTCGGCATATCGAGGTTAGGACTTTCGACAAGTTTGAAGGCAAAGAGCTAGCCACTTCGGCGTTGGAAGTCTCAAATTCGTGAAGCGTGACAAGCCTTGGGGAAGATTGTTGAATGAAGAGGTTAGGGATTCAACATTTTGGTAATCTTGAAGACAAGAAGTTGGGGCCCTTGGTGTTGAAAACCATGAAGTAGGTTGCGGTCACGGGGGGAAGTGGTCCCATGGGCCAAATATTGGCCAGGGGATAATCACCGTTGGTAAAGCCCTTTCAGCATATCAAGTTTCGGAGGATTAAGGAGGCAAAGGCTCTTGACATCAAGACTCACAGAGTCCCGAAATCCCAAAATTCCATTTTGGGAAAAGGCCAAAAATGACATTGGTGGCCAAAAGGAGGTGAGACTCACACCTAGTGCATTTCTCGTGCCAGATGATTTTTTAGAAGACCTGTGGATTGGATTTTTTAGGTTTCAATAGGGAACCTGAAGAGTCACTTAGACACTGAAGTGGATTTGGAATGATCTTGTAGCAGATCTCGGCCCGAGGGTTGGGGGGTATGCTTCATTGTGGTATTAGAGCTTGACTTTGTTTGTATATTACAGGCGTAGGACAAAAGGAAGACAGAGTGTGGAGGCTCTGTGAAGATTGTTGTAGGTGCACAGAAGTCAAAGGAAGACAGTCAGGAGGAATGTAGGAAAATCTGAAGACGCTCTCAGTTACGAAGTGACAATAGGTTTTCCAGGAGGGCAGACAGGAGAAGGTGAAGATGGCTACTGAAGGCCATGGACGCGGTGGAAGGAAGAACCACCAGCAACAAGGAAAATATGAGATGGACAAATAGCTCACTAATATCATAGGGAGGATGGAGGATCTATCATTTTAGATGCAGCAGGATGCAAAGTCAAGATGGGTATATGAATGGCCTTTGAGGAGGAAGGTAAAATAGCCAGTAAGGGAATTGGTGGCCAAAAGAAGTAGAGGTTGTTAAAGAGATGGTTGAGGCATGATAAAAGCCTCAAGGATGATGAAGAGGAGATGGTTCACATATTTGAGCCAGAGGCTGGGAGAATTCTCAGTGAGGATGAGGAGATGAGATCACTGGAAGATCTCAGCGACTATCAGGTGAGCAGTGAGGAAATTTCAAATTTTGAGGTGGGCAATGAGATGAGATCGCTACGAGATATCATAGACTGTCAGGAGGAAAGAGAGGGAATTTTATGTTTCCAAGAGGGAAATGAGATGAGATCGTTGCGGGATCTCATAGACTTCCAAGAGGGCTGGACCAAAAATTTAGATTGCCAGGTGGGCAATGAGATGGGATTCGAAGATATCATAGACTGCCAAGTGGGTAGCAGAGAAATCCCAAATATCTAGGAGATCAAGGGAGAGTAGATGAGGCTATGTGAGAGTCTCATGAACTCGGAGGTGAGTTCAGATCATTGAGAGGAGCTGACAGGAGAATATCAGAAGAGCATTCTGATGATTGGAGGAATCGATATATTCCTACCATTGAGCCAAGATCAGGCCAAATCCTGTTTTGTAGATGAAACAACAGTAGGAGAAGGATAGCTAGCTATGACTATCAAAGAAATGGAGTAGATATCAGAGGCTTCCCAAGAAGAAGAACAAGAGAATTCAAAGGAATGGCTTAAAATTTTCAGCCAGGAAGCTGAAACGGAGAAAACTGTAGTATTGAAGCTTGCAGTAGGAGAAGAAGAGGAGGAAGACAACATAGATTTTGTTGATTTGTAGAAAGATATTGAAGCCCTAGAGAGAAGGGTGAAGGTGCAGAGATTGCACATCCAAAAAGTCAAGTTGGAGACAGATGAAGGAGAATACTAGCCCAAGGCGCAGCTGGAAGAAGCTGGAATTCAAACAACATAAGGAGATGTAGTAGCAATAACATTGTTAGAAGAGGAAACTGAGGAGCAGGTCAGTAATGTGATTGTAGAATGGGAATCTGCAGCAGGGTGGAAAGTTGAGGCCACAAGAGATGGAGAGGATGACATGGGAGATCATGATGATCTACCCATTTGCAGAGAGGAAATGCAGCCAAGGAGACTGCATGAACAAAGCCAGCCATGAGAGCAACTGGATGAGGAGATCGATAAGATCCAAAAGCTGATGGTCAGATCAGCAAAAGAAGTCAGCAAGGAGAAGCTGAGCAAAAGAGGATCTTCCAGAGCAACAGCACGGGAACAATAGTGGAAGCACCAAAAACAGTAGAGAGATGGAGCATATGGACAACTCCAAAGCGTTGTTTGGGATCCAAGTGGATTTCAATAGCCACGGTGGAGAGCTCATGAGCAGGAGCTCATGAATTTTTTGCAGTAGAGGAGTATGATGAAAGAGCATCACTCCCAACCCATCTATGCGCCATCCAACTCATCACTCAACATGCATTCAATGAAGAAGTAGAGGCATATCCCTCTCCCATTCAAACTTTGATTTTGAATTGAATGTATTTAATGCATGTTAGTCTAGTAGAGCCAAAGGCCATGCCTACGTGCAAGCTTAGTTAAGAGTTTCCTTAAATGTTTATAAGACTGGATCTATCTTTGATCTGGACTACCCATCCCATTCAATGTAAATTTAATGTAATTGAATAGGGTAGGTGAGATGGAGGGAAGAGCTCAAAGAGCCCCCTCATGTAAAATATCTTTTAGATCTCATTTTGAGTTAGTCAAGTGGAGTTGTTAGAGTCCTGCATGAGTAGAGAAGATAGGAGGGAGCTGAGACTCTATTAAAGTTTGAGCTCAAACACATTGTAAACGTAGGCATTTTACATTAATACAAACAACAGTTTCATGCATGTTATTCTGTGGTTGCATGAATGTCTTTGTGTGTTCATTATATGATGTAGATGTATGTTGTAGGTGTGTATTTGCAGGTTGTAGATAGAGCAGTTGTCTGTTGATTCCTTTGATTTCAGGGTATGGTTCTTTGAGGCTTCATACCAAGAGGGTGTGAAAAAATGTTGCGAGTTATGTAAGCCAGTGCAGGAAGGCACCTCTAAATTCTGAGGAATTTAGAAAAAGACATGCCAGGAGGGCACACCAGCTGAAGTCATTGACTCAAGGAGGAAACCTCAAGGTTGTTTAATACCTTGTAGGTGAGACTGTGTAGAGGAGGGCACATGACAGACCAGAATTGTTGAGGGATTCTACAGAAGCTCTACTAGGAGGGCATCGAGTGAGTGCAAGAGTGGACAGAAGAGAACTCTCTTTCAAGTTCGTTGAGAGAACAACATCACTGAGGGATTATGTGAGGCTCTGGAAAGAGGGCATTGATCATATGCACAAGGTGCATCGAGGAAGGAGGACTCTATTCCAAGTTCATTATAAGGGGACAAAATCACTGAGGATTATGGGGAAGCTCTATTAGGATGGCATCGAGAAAGTGCAGATAGTGCACATGAGAACTCTTGTCTGAGTTCAGAAAAGAGGATAGAATCACTGAGGGATTCTATAAGAGACTCTGCCAAGAGGGCATCGAGCAAGTGCCAGAGAGCACAAAACTAACTCCTTTGATTTCTAGAACAGAGAAGCGTCCAAGGAATAGGACCTTCATAAGGTTACTGAACACCCTATAGGCTCAACAAGGAGTGCTTGAGCATAAGTTTCCAAGAGGGAACTTATATCCCTTTAGGAGAGAAAGGGACATAGACCCTTTGAGGTCAGAGCTACAAAGTTTCCAAGCTCAGGATAGATAGCACCTTTGTGTGCGGAGATTCTGAAAGGAGTGCAGGAGTCGGGAAACCTTTCAAGGTTTCAGAGGAGGATAAAGCTCAGGAGGAAAAGAGATTTCACACATAGAGCCCTACATGTAGTTTCAGAGGTCGAGGAGAAACCCTTTGGAGGTTAATAATTCGATGAATCTCAAGGAGGGATAGCATCCTTAGAATGCAGACGAGGCCAGGGATACAGGATTCGCAGGGAAGGAAAAAGGCCGAGGTCTTTTGGAAGTAAAATCTTCCAAGTTCAGGAAGAAGGAGCATGAGCTAAAGGGAGAGCTATAGCTACCATGATATCAGATGGAGGAGAAGATTTGGACTTTTGAAATTTCATGTCCAGATGCATGCAGAAAAGTGCACAAGGTAGGAACAGATCTGGGTCGTCAGATATGAGCATAGAAAGCTGATAGCCATATGATATGGGAGGAACTGCATGAGGTTTAAACCCTTTCATAGGCAGGGGAGAGGACCTAAAAAGTCCCAAAATGACTAAATTATTGGGACCAACCATCGTCAGAGAGGATGCATGTTGGAGATCCAAACCCATTGAGGTTTCAGATATATGAAGGTGGAAGGACTAGCAACTGTTGGGTCACTGCAGCATAGACTCCCGGTTTCTGAAGTCCTAAAGAAGCAGGAGCCATTGAATCAAGGAGCACACAAACATTAGATAACAGATGAGGTAAGGCTTTTGGCAATTGGGTTTTAGAGGTTTGGGAGTCTAGACGAAGATTTGTATGGTCAACGCAACTCCCGGGATCCCAAAGAGCGAAACGCCAAAAGGTGGGTCCGAGGAAAGCAGGCCAGAGGACACATGGTAGTGATAGAGGTTTCGGGGAAATCACCAAAAAGGAGGATTTCGACATTCTGAGTACCAGGGATGCAAAGGGAAAGAATTTAGGATTCTTGACCCATGTGATCCCAAAAGGACGTGAGCCATCGGATGCAGGAGGATCGCAACTGTTGATCCCTGCTAGAAGTGGAAGACCGACATTTCAGGGCTCGGTACTTCAGTATTTCAGATACCAGGAAGTCGAAGGAGTAGGGGTTACTACAGTAGGAATCGTGGAGTTCCGAAACGTGAAATCCCAAAGGCATTGGAGGAATAGCGTTGGGAAATGGAACAGGGCCACGGGTTTCATCATACCGGGGTTCGAACTTTCGACAAGTCTAAAGGTAGAGAGCTGGGCACTTCAGCGTTGGAAGTCTCGAAGTCACAAAGTGCAAAAAAACTTGGAGTAGATCATTGAAGGCGGAGGTTTGGGATTCGACATCTCGGGAATCACAAAGACAAGGAGCTGGGGCCCTTGGTGTTAAAAACTCTGAAGTAGGCTGCGATCATGGGGGAAGTGGTCCCATGGACAGAAGATTGGCCAGGGGCTAATCGTTGTTGGTAAATCCCTTTCGGGATATCGGGTTTTGGAGGATCAACGAGGCAGAGGATCTCAACATCAGGACTCGCAGAGTCCCAAAATCTTGAAATTCCATTTTGGGAAAAGGCCGAAAATCACATTGGTGGGTGAAAGGAGGTGAGACTCACACCTGGTGCTTTTCTCATGCTAGAGGAGTTTTCAGAAGGACCCGTGGATCGGATTTTTGAGGTTCCGATAGGGAACCCGAAGAGTCACTTAGACTCCAAAGTGGATTTTGAACGATCCTGTAGCGGATCTCGGCCCGAGGGTCGGGAGGTCTGTGTCATTGTGTAAATACAAAGGGTAATACATCACCATCTTCAACTAGTATCTTATTCAAAGGGTAATAGAAGCTCATATTCAACTAAATACTTGTGTAAATACAAAGGGTAATAGATCATTAACAAGGGTCTTTCAAAGGGTATATACTCTTATACAATACATATGGGTTGTAATGTTTCCCTAAAATGCCATAAAAAAAAAATTGCCAACTCAAAATTCATGACAATTAAATATTTTTAAATATGTAGGTGTTTCGAATTACCCTTCATGTAAACTATTCTTCTAGTCTCCATCACTACTTATCTCTATACATGTATAATAAATTATGTTACAAGGTAAATTTAGCCTAGAGTCCTTGCCAGACTTGATTATAAAGCTAGGTACACCACCATAACTCATGCATCCGACCGCACCAATAAGGCATAACAAGTGATATCCATGTATGATCAGATTCAACATTCAAAGAGGGTGAATCAATTCCCTCATAAGTGTAGACAGACAAAAGAGTAAATGAACTTCGATTAGTGTGACAGTCCTTTCATGTGGTTGTTAGGGTTTATCAGGGGGTGTTCTAAAGATTTATTAAAAGTTTAATCCCTTATGCCTAATAGTCATTTACATCTAGACCGATTCTAGAATATGGTTTCCTTTCCTTAACTGATTGATGACCATAAGGAAACCTTAACCAAAAGAAACTAAAGGTAAGGCTAAAATGATAGTTCCAGGTTCTCTTCCATCATGATTTCTTCGTGGATATGAGGAAGGTTACCATGAATGTGATGGTATTGTATTAAAGGCCTCTGACCAAGATAATTAAGGCCCCTCTGAATGCATTTTCCTAAAATAAAGTGCCCCACTAAAATGCGTCACCTTGCCCTAACCCTGGTGTTCAAGTACCGACCATCATTGATTAACATTTAGACTAGCCGACAGAGTTCCATAGATTATTATCGTTATCCACTTGATACTATCTCTTTCTGTATTTCCTGTGACTGTATTCTCGAGTACTCTGGTTAATACTCCTTTCTCAACATAACCCCAGTACTTACAATGGTGACTCATTCTAATGGGTACCCTTTTGGCATCCTACTCTCGTTGGAGTTCGTTTTAAGCCAAGTAATCCATTCTTGTTAAAGGTTCTGGGGACCTCTTCATAATAATAGATTTTTGAATAAGGATGGTAGTCACTACCTGTAACTCCTCGAAGGAAAAGTTATCTCAATGTTGCATAGTTTAAATTTCCTTCTGTACTTCCAGTATATTACACTCATCCCTTTGGGATTTGCTTTCTTGGGAAAACTAGACTTAATGTGCATAGGAGGTTTCTTTACCTTAAATTTTCCTAATACTGGGAGAGTTTCCCTTAGTTTTAGTTGTAGTTTGTAGAGTGAAGCTGTGAAAAAATGTAGGGTTTTCGATTTTTCTCGAATTCCTCAAGGAAAATTCCCTGATGCTTGCCCTCTGTCTAAGGTAGGTTGTCGACTGTAAGATATTATTGTTTTTATTTTCTATGATGTTAAATAATATATATAATTAGAGTTGAAAACCCTTAATTTCTATCAAATCCCTTACTCCAAATCTCTCGGACTCAACTGGGGATATTGTCCTTTTCTATGACCTAGCAATCTCGGTGTCAAATCCTATCTATTAGCATTCGAAAGGTTTTTATTTCAAGACAAGAATATTCCGAGTGGTTTAGGTCCTATCCACAAGTTTTCTGTTTGTTTTTTCTTTGGTTTGAAATAAGAATATCACTTCACATACCTTGCTCTATGATGAATGAATGCGACCTTGTCTGTCATGTCTTAGCAAAGCACATTAATTTTTTTTTTTACTTTTTTGTCAGTTACTCTTAATTAATATGTGATTGTTTACTTAGAAGCACCATGGATTTTATATATTGATTACTACTTCTAAATATGGGGCCTCTGTCTGGTTGCAAGGTACCCATCAGGTGACTCTTAACCTCTCCATCCTCTCGATTCCACGACGCCCATGTTTATGGATACGAGGAGGAGGAACAAAGTCTACATTTGGAATCCATCAGTTAAGTACATTGGAGAGTTCACTCAGGTGATAAGTTCATTTCCTTTATAATTATTTTATTTTGATACTTGATGTTAATAAAATTTTACTCATTTTTTTTCTATAGGATAAGGACACCTTCTCCATCTTTCGAAATCCAGGATGTCACTTCAAGTATGAGGTATTTGGGTTCCTGTCACTGTTCCTTTCCACAAAAGTAGGATCTCGAGCTTAGTGATTGAGGTGGAAGAAAGTATTAGTTCCGACCTATCTAGACTCTTCCTACCATTCTCTTCTTCTTAAAGAACTTGAATGGTCAAACCCCTCACTGTGGCACCATTGAAATTATTTATCATTCACAGTAATTATTCTATATGTCGGATATATATGTATTCATATTCTAGACTTTATGTTTTGGTGATTGGATGCATTCAAGTATTGATATTTCTTTCTTTCCACCTCTGTTCTCAGAGTTATATATATATATAT
>SNQJ01S0038480.1:26955-58923 GCA_010110895.2 Picea sitchensis
AGATAAATAGATTTCTATTTAAAGGAACATAAGAACAGATTTATTTGTAATATATTTACAAATCTACAAATTAAATTACAAATCTATGAATTAAATTACCAATCAAAATTAAATTACAAATTACAAATATCCACCCCAACCCCTACTCTTCATAGCTATCTAAAACTTCTAAATTGTACTCTTCACCCGACCCCTACTCCTCACAACTATCTAAAACTTTTTAAAAAGTTTCAAAGCAACTTGAAAAAATGGTTTTATATATTTATATAGTTTCATTTTGATCGTCATATTCCATTATTGACTTTGAAAGTTGTGTTGTTTAATAAATTGCATTGTTTACTTCAATAGGTCCACCTATATCCTAAATTATTGAGAATATTACTATATAAATACAAAAATGGAACCTCATAATAAAGGTATAACTTGATCATTGTTTTCTTGATGTTTGGGTGAAAAGAATCATCTTACTGTTGAGATGATATTTATGTAATCATTATTTTAAAACATTTCCTGTCTATATCATTCTAAATGAAGGAAATATTATGTCTACCATTTGATTCCAGAACATCTGAAAGAAAGTATTATCTGTAATGTTTCCCAAAATTCCCAACAAAAGAAAAAATTAGTTTTACCATGCTTATAACATACTCACACCACAACTGTATAGTGATTTGATAAAAACCTAGTTGTTTATTATCTCACCCTTAAACATAATATGATGCATTTTACTCCTTACTACATCATTGAAAAGGGGTTTTGGACTTAAGACTGTTAGAATTAATTCACATATCTTCATATGTAATATTCTTGTTGTATACCATAATCGTACTTCGAAGGGTATCCTCTAACCTTGTCTAGCGCAACTACATGACTTGTACCAGTCTGTTGGGATACTTACACGAAACTTTAGTGGCTACTTTGTGACATCTTTAGGTCCCGATTCCTACTCTGAGTGAGTTTGATACAATCTCTATTCTTCTTTGAGCGTAACGTATAATGATTAGGAGTTAGAGTGACCACTCTAGTTCTGTAAGTGCGGCATGTATTTGTATATGCATAGTCGTTGTGAGGCACACATAAAACTAGCATTAGGTAGTTAGGGTTTTTACAAAGGTACACATTGTTCTTTCCTAAATTAAAAATGAAGTTGGAGTGACTAGTTTCGGATGTGACTTTTTAGTCCGTCAACTCAACATTAAATGGAAAGAAACACATACAAGGATTAAACCAAAGCCTCAACTGGTTTTCATCCTCATTCATTAACAAGTGATGTGAAATACATGAGAACAAGTTGTGTATTAAATAGGGTCTTGACTGTTACATTAAAATTTCTCTGTAGCGTCTTTCCTCGACCTCTCGTTCGACTTGCGTGCCCATTTATTTTTTTCCACCTTGCACTAATCATGGGGTTATGGTACTTCACACTGTCTCTCTCATTAAACTAGGGCATGTGCTCCCATGGCTAGCATTCAATGTTCTCTTGGGTTGTATGACTTGGTGGTAATCCCCTATTGCCCAAGATACTGTTACCTTTTTTGGTGTTAGACTCAGGCATCGATGGAGTTACTTGCTCTGTGTGGGAGGGAGTCATCTATCCACCTTGCTCTTAACTTGGTAAGTTTATTTGAACCCTGCTATAACGCCTGTGTATTATAGTTTTTTAGGTAACTACTGGCTAGAATATTTAATGAAGTTTTGATGGTCTTCACTATTCTGTGAGGTTCCCATCTAAGATTTTGCAGAATTGGAATATTTTTCCCCATGTTTTTAGTCGGTTTAGTTAGGGTACGATTCCCTATGGAAATCTCTCCTATTGTTCTCCAAATTCCTCTAAATTGTCTACTAGTTACCAGGTCTATCTTATTAGCTTGGAATAATGGAGGTATTATAGAATGAAAGAGGTCTTTGTTCTTGGCCAGATCTTCTTACATCAGTCAGGAAAAGTACAATGGTAAAATATTTTTCTTCAAGGTTCCGTCATTTGGAATTGAAAAGATACAGACATTTCTATCTCCATACCTAGATCCTACTTAGGAGAACATGAGACTGGAGATGTCTTCTTGGTCAGTAGTTTCAAATTATTTTCCTATACTGCATCAGGTATTTTATTTGCAGAACAAGGTCTCCCACTAAAACCCATCACTCTGGAGTCTTGTCATGACCCTATGTCCATTATTCTATTTCTAGATTCTATACAGTTTTTTTGGGGGCATATACAAAAATACCGGTCTCCATACAAGGTGGATTCTATTTGCCGAATAAGTTTTGAAAAAGGAAGAAAATAGGTTGTCTGTGTGTCATGAATTATAGTCTATGGTTAAATTGGTAGCATTTGTTTCCTTTCCAGCATATTGATTCTAGCTGTGGGCATAAATTAATAGAGAGAATATTTATGTCTTAATTTTGAGAAAATGTTTTTCCTTCGCCAAAAGATATTCGAACAGTAATATTCCTTAGGTAAATAAAATTTCATGTTGCACCGCAATGTTTTCAGGATCTGATTGAGTAAGTCTCTGAATTAGTTTATAGATCACATTTCTTTGAGAGAAATATTTAGTCTCCGAATTAGTTTATAAATCACATTTCTTCGAGAACAAGATTTGATTATTATCTAAGGGTGGGGCCCTGTTGTATGCAAGGGTACCCATCAGGACTCTATCATCCCATCTCCCCCTTTCGAGCCACCAGACAGAGCTTCAACAATGTCGGGAAAGGGAAGGCGACCTCCATCCCTCGAGTTAAGTACAGACTCTACATTATCTCTATGGGAACTTTATTTCTCTTCCTTCTGTTATGGACTCTGTTGTGCGTTTTTCAATGATCTTATTGATTGCAAATTTTTATGTGGTTATTAATTTTAATCTCTACGTTTTCTTGCAAGGTCTCTTCCCCTCCGATATTCCCATCTTTACGAGGGCTTCAGAACCCATAAAAGTTATTCGGTTTCCAAGATAGGGCTTTGTTAAGATTAGGCAACGACAATGTTTAGCCTAGGATTACATTTTCTAAATCTTATTGTCGGATGAATGAATTTATCTCTGCAATTGGTTTGTCAGAAATAAATGGAAGGGACTTCCATTATTTTAACACCTGATAAAAAAATCTTCCTATCGTTGTTGGGTGCATACTATGTACTGTTGTTTTGATTTTGGAACTTTAATGATTTTAGAACTTTAACCAGATCAAGTATGATTATATACATATCTCTCCATGAAGGATTTCTCTTACTTGTATAGCAAAAATAATATTACTTGGTTTGCCAAGTGATCAACCTGATATATAAACTTTGGGTATTATTACAGTCCCGACCTGATATATACTATGATCATTATTTACAGTTCAGAATATGAAAGATTTACTTGAATTTCCCCATGTTCTCTATAAGAATGGTCTGACAGTATGAGTCATTGGATTTTTTCCTTTAGAGCAATAGAAATGTTAGATACAGTCGTTATTTCTTAATAGGGTTTGGAAATTTTGATTTTAGCATCTTATATAATATATAAAAAGGGTTCCATACTTTCCTAAATTTCAAATTCACCAAACTTTATGCATATGGCATTTCGTTTGCATGTGGTTGATGCATACTGTTGGTCAGCATATGATTCATATCATACATGGAAAAACATGTATAATATTAACTATTTCTGTTGTAAATAGTCAACTTCAGTTTTGTTGTACATATTCCCCAAAATAAGCGTATATATATATATATATATATATATATATATATATATATATATGTATTATATATTGGTATATTTTCCTGTATGCATCTTTATGAAAAACCCAACAAATACGGTGTTATTTTTCTTGAACTACTAGTGTTATCGGATATATTGGTAGGTGTAGACACTAACAAATCTCCCTAGATCCACCTAGATCTAGAACAAAACAAAGACAGGGACACTACTCTTTCCCTAAGTTGTGATGTTGAATCTACTAGTAGAGAGAACAGTGACATACCTTGGATCACGGTATATTTTCCTGTATGCATCTTTATGAAAAACCTTTCATACAGGGGGTATTTATTTTTCTTCTGAACTTACTAGTGTTATCGGACAAATCGATAGGTGTAGACACTAACAAATCTCCCTAGATCCACCTAGATCTAGAACAAAACAAGACAGGACACTACTCTTTCCCTAAGTTGTGATCATTGAATCTACTAGTAGAGAGGAACAAGTGACATACCTTCAGATCACTTCCTCAAGTCTCCGTTGTTCTCGCTTCACTCCGGGGCTCTTGTGCAATCAAGTCGAGGAAAACACAAAGAAACCAAAGTGAAGATAACAAAGTATATTCAAAGTCAACCTATGAATATGATTAAGGAGTTACGCAATAAAACAATAGTGATTTTATGGGAAAGGGACATGCCTTTCTATCATATTAAATGAAAGTAGAAGATTACAACCTGATCACCTTGATGTCGCAAGCTTCCTTTCAATGACCCTTGGTTCCAACACACACACTTTCTCTACAATCACATGAAGAAGATATAACATGGCTTAATAGGCCAAATGGGGACTTCAAGCTTCTATCCAAGCAGAGTTCATCACACAATTTTTTCACCAATTCTTCATTCAATCTTTCTTAACCTTTTTCATGAGAAATCTTTCAATATATAGGAGAAGGAGAGATGGTTACATGGATGAGGATGATCCCACCAAATCTAAGAAGTCTGTAGGATGCCAACCATAGGAATGCAACTCATTTTCTAGAATATCCCCTTCTATAACCCTCGAGACTTCTTCCTTTTTCCAAGCTCAGAAACAAGTTTTCACCCTACTTGTTGAGAAGCTTGTGACCAGTTCGCACCCTAAGTGTGGGAAACCTGTGAGAATCAAGCATTCTCGCACCCTAATACATAGGCATCCTGTGAAATCACTTCAAAAATGTGTTTTTCAAAGAAGACAACAGTCATTTTTCTCAAGCAAAAAGTCCTTGTTGGGAGCCTGAATACATCACTATAGACACATCACCAGAGTGACCAAAACCATGTGTAAAAAAATATCCCCCAAAGTATGAGGCCGAAACTTGTGATAGCCGAAATACTTTTTAAAATGTTTGTGTGTGTTAGAAAACAGTAGCGCACTTAATCAGAAACCTGCAAACAATCAAGAATCAACAGAATTTAATACCAGTTCTGAGGTAGGCATCTCAGTCGATGAGGTAAGCTCTTGATCCTTCAACTTTTTCATGGTTTAGTTATTGTTTTCACAAAGATTTTTCAAGGTTTTAGATCCATTTCGGGGCTACACCATGCGTTCAAGCATTCTCGCAGGTGGGCTTCATGGGCCCTGCAAGAATCAAGGATTCTCACAGGTGGAATTAAGGGAACCTGCGAGAATCTCGCACTTTACCCAATGCTCACCTGTGAGGGCCGAGAAATGAAAAGGCAAGCTGAAAAATGCTCAATGAAAATCATGCCAAAGTTTGAATCAAGTTGTTGACACCTTTCTTATGGCCCTAGTGTAGGTGCTTGATCATCAAAATGATAGAGTGGTGAGAAATAGAGCACAAGGAAGAGGATGCCATTGCCAGGAATGACCCGGGTATAGTTGTTGCCCTTCGGGACTGTGGGCTTTTGAAATTCTTCAGGATCCAAGGCATGAGGGCCCAACTGAGATTGTTGGAATACCTGGTCCATATGTGGGACGTGGACCAGTAGGTATTCCACGTCACAATCCATACATTGACCTTAGATATTGAGGATATCTATTTCCTCATTGGGTTGTCATGGCATGGGTACCACGCTACTTTGACCTGAGGTAGAGGTGGTGGGCTCCCCATGAGTGAGTATTTTCATCATTATTGTGTGCCCGAGGTAGAGAGGAGCAAGGGTAAGGTGGCTATTTGGGGGGTCCAAGACTTGACCCTTCAAACCATCTTGTTCACTATTACACGTATGGTTGGGAGCATGGCTCCACACATGGCTCTTCAAAGCTACTTTCAATATGCCATAAAGTGCATAGAGCCTCGGGTCTTTAACTGGTTGAACAGAGTCCTTTGCACCATAAAGAGGCAAGTAATAAAATGCAGAAAGAGTGAGCTGAAACAATTTAGGTACGGGTCACTTTTGGTATCCTTCTTTCTAGAGAGGGTCCCACTATTGTAGTTACAAGTTGATTGGGGCTTACCGGCTCCAGAGGATCCGAGGATGTTGAGGTGGTGCAACCTCATGGATCGTCATGTAGGAGGGCCCATAATCAGGTACAATGACACTTTTTTTAACTGGTTGTGGCCCTAGATGCTAATGATCGATGATTATTCCTATGTTGGGTTGGATTTTTTAGGAGATCTAGATTTGGCCCTACCTGAGGATGCTTAGTGGGGTGATCTAGGTAAGAAGTATACACATTTTTTATTTTTAAATGTTTTTGTAAATTTTATCATATGCAATGTTTTTATGTTTGTCCAAGAACTAATTACAAAATCTCTTTTTGATGACATAGATGTGGGGCCCTATCGACCTCCGGGAACCTCTCCTATTCAACGGCAATGAGAGGCGGTTCCAGTGGCGAGATGGGATGTCGAAGAGTATGAGGCGGTGGAGCAGAACTTGGAGGGGTTGACCGCAGGCATCCCGGATATTGCCATTGGGGATATCCCTAAACATTACGAGTGCCATACTATAGGCATGTTTGAGTCTATTGGTTAACTTCTTTGTAGGGTGGCTCGAGTCGTAGTGTGCTATCATGAGCGCCATCCATGATGTTCTTTTGTAGAAGCCTTGGGCTTCTCATTTTGAGATTTTGGTCCTAGGATAGGAACTTTTGTAAAAGACTTTTGATCGTTATATATATATATATATATACACACACATCTTCTACTGACTTATTTGGTGTTATGTTATACATGTGATGTGTGATTGGTTTATAAATGTCCCAAATGTATGTCTAACACATATTTATCTAATGCATCTATCAATGTATTTAGACATCTAGGAATGTGCTTATACTCAATATAATCAAAATAACGTTCCAAGAGGTGAATTCTTAAATATACAGATAATAATGTAGGACTTAAGATAGCATATATGTTACTTAATTGTAGTACTACTAGCTGCAAATCGAGTCAAATAACCAGGCGGTGGATACCAAGCGAAATAACATCAATCAACAATTCAATGACGGTGATATATTCTACAATGTTATTGGTCGCACGACCGAGGAACACACCTCATAAACTGATGAGCTTGTTTGTAGGGACGTAAATTGCCCATGTAGTAGAAGTAAGGTTTTGAGTACTACGACTAGAGCCATCGGCGAAGCCAATGTAGGGTGGTGAAGACTCCGACATCTGGAAACCAAGTACAACGCACGATAAGCGATCGAGGTCAGAGGACAAATAATGCAAAAACAAAGCAAAGAAACAAAAAATATGGTACAATAAAATAAAAGCACTCATGCATAGGTGATCTCAAGCATTGTACTTCTTTAAGTACAACCCATTTCTATGTTCACTCAAAGGGATACCATCGTATTCCACTAACTCATAGGCTCCTTTCTCCAGAACTCATTTAACGATATAAGGACCTTTCCACATGGCTTCAAATTTTTCGGCTCCTATCATATCCCGATCTTGTTCGTAGAGGAGAACCAGATCGCCTTTGGAGAATACGTGAGGCTTGACATGTTTTTCGTATTGAGCCTTGACGCATTTCTTCTGGGATTCTATGACTAGGGTAGTGACGCGATGAGTCTTGTCTAATCGTATGAGGTGCAACAGACGTTCTTCTTTGGCAGAAGTGTTTGGGAGAAGTTTGACGACTAGTTTTAAGGAGGGTATATCACATTCAATTGGTAGGATGGCTTCTAGGCCATAGACTAATTGGAATGGTGTAAACCCGGTAGAAGACTTAATAGATGTCTGGTACGTGCACAATGTTGAAAACAACATCGTGTGCCAACTCGTCTTATGAATCCCTATCATTCATCGAAGCATGGTAATAAGGACCTTGATTATTTCTTAAACTTGGTTGTTGGCTTGTGGGTAATAGGGTGTCGATTTTTCATGGCGAGGACCCAACTTTTCACTAAGCTCAGATGTCATGAAGTTTCTAAAGTGGCTACCGTCATCTGTAACGATAGCCTGAGGAACACCAAAACAAGCAATGATGTGATTCAATATGAATGATGCGGCGGTCCATCCGGTATTGTCGAATGTTTGCATCACCTCAACCCATTTCAAAAATCAATCTACAGCTACAATAATGTAACCATGCCCCCTGACCGAGTGAGGGTGACATATCATGAAATCGATACCCCATTTATCAAAAGGACCAACAAACACCACAAGGTGTAGAGGAGCAAGGTGTGATTGTATCTTGTTGTTGTAGGTTTGGTAAGCATGACATTTTTTGATGGAAATTATACAATCATTGAATAACGAAGGCTAAAAATATCCAGCATGCAAGATCTTCTGGGCAATAGCATACCCTGACATGTGACCACCACAGGCTCTAGAGTGGCAGTCATTGAGGGATTTCTCGACTTCATCAAAAGTGAGGCAGCGTCGAAAAACAGAGTCAATCCCACGACGATAAAGAGTATCACCGAGGATAATATACTGACAGTCTTGGTAGCAGCTTCGACGGCGGTGAGTACTAGACAAATTAGGCCAGAAAGTCTGGGTATGGATATATATGATGATATCTTTGTACCAAAGGTCATCAGAACTAATCAGGAAAAGAGATTCCCCAGGAAATGAATTTGTTGCTACATTTTTTTGTCTCAGGGCAGGGAAGGTCGCATATCAACTCGAAAAACACTAAGTATTTCTTGGACTTAGCATGTTTGAATTCTAAGTCAAACTCCTAGAATATCACAGTCCATTTGGAGCCTTTTCCGCCTAGCAGTTGTCGTGTAAGGATGTGCTGCATAGGGTTGCAGTTAGAAATGATGGTAGTTTTGCAAGAGAGGATATAGTGTCGGAAACGTTACACGGCTTGGATGGCTGCCAAGGATAGCTTTTCAACATGTAAATACTTGGTTTCAGTAGTCATCAGACTTCGAATCAAGTAATAGATGACATGTTCATCATGAGAATCATCTTCTTGGACAAGAACCATAGCAATGGTATAGTCCGAGGCTACGAGGTAGAGGAAATAATCTCGACTGTAATCAGGTTGGGAGAGTAGCGGGGTACATGTCAAAGATAGTTTCAAAGCTTCAAAATCTTTGTTGGCAGTGGTATCCCACACAAAATCAGACCCTTTCTTGAGTAGTCGCATAAATCCAAGAGTTATCTCGGCATAGTTTGGGATGAAATGACGAAGAAATTTTTCCTTACCTTGCAAACTTTGTAACTGGTGAAGGGAGGAAGGAGGAGGAAGATTGCGAATCTCCTCAACCTTCAAAGGATCAACCTGGATCCCTTAACATGAAACAATAAAGCCTAGAAATCGACTGGATTCTATGCAGAAAACACATTTGTGGGGATTCAAGCGTATATGGTAAAATTGACAGCGAAGGAAAATGGTGTGGGGGTGTACTGGATGATCAGCTCGACACATGAAATGAGAAGGTAAGTCATCGAGATATGGCTGCACAATATGCTTGATATCGTGGAAGGCGTAATACATAGCACGCTAAAAAGTTGTGCCGGAATTCTTTAAACCGAATGGAAGTTTCCGGTAAGAAAACGTGCCCCAAGGGAAAATAAAGGCAGTCTTGTGGTGGTCCGGGGGAACAACATTGATTTGATTATATCTGGAGAAACCATCCATCAGGGAGAATATTTCACTTCTGGCACAGTCGTTCACAATTTGGTCAATGAAGGGGATAGGAAAGTTGTCTTTAGGACAAGCTTTGTTAATGTCCCTATAATCAATGCACACACGGATGGTACCTTGTTTCTTGTCAATTGGAACAAGATTGGAAACCCAGTTAGTTAGAGACACAGGGTAAATAAAGCCATCTTTGAGAAGTTTCTCAACTTCAAGCTTGATAGCGGTCACTTTATGATGTAGACGCCGACCCTACGTCCTCTCACAAGATTGTTCTGTCTAATTTTTGAGCCGAAGTGACTATTTCGATTCCCACTGGAATCTCTATTAAAATATGATCCACAGGTCCTTCCTTTTCCTCATGGCCTTCTTCACTCAACCACTTCCCTTTTTCACAACAAGGTAAATGAATATTTGGGTTTCGGGGTTTCTAGATTCTTGATGACAGGAATCCCCTATCTTCTCGCTCCCCTTATCGCTGAAGTGCCAATACATCAAAGAACTTCAATAACATTTAGCCCCCCAGGGCTATCTCCCATTCCATGTGACCACTATTCCATACGACCACAGCCTTACATCCTTCCGGATTTATCCACGCAAGAGCCCGACCTCCTGTCCACTCAACTCTCGAAACACCGATACGTGAAATGTCGATTGAAAATTGTTCTGACCTTCCTCTTTTCTCTTCGCTATTTCAGGTTTTGAAACAATGAAATACTCAGACCTCTGGTCCATAGGACTCCCGATCCTCTAAATCTGGATTACCTGAGATTCTCTTTCTCTCGATCTTTTCACCTTTTCGCACCTTCGGGACTTTTCTTCCCATAATGCCTTTGGGATCTCGTCCTCGGAACCCCTGAAGTTCCGATCCCCGACCTATGATACGATGAAGTGACATCAATCTATGCCACATGTCCCAAATGGATGGATGGTCCAGATCAAATCTCAGGAATTCTCCAGATGCAAAGTCAAAAAGTGCTCACCTCTGTGAGTCTCGATGCCTGGATCTCCGAAATGGATGATCGCGTGACATGAGTCCTTCCTCAGATTGACAGTTGTGATTCTTTCACTGTTTTAGGGCTTGTAATGTCTTGACCTCTCGACTTCAATACCTTCAATATCCCGGACATCAATATCCCAATGTGCCAATGCCTTTCAGGACTTTTGTCTCCTATGCTTTGCTATATGAGGTTTTAACTCCCTCGCAAGTCCTGTCAGATCACGGTTGATGGGTTGTGAGCTCGAGATCTGATGGTTCAGATCCATCATTCCTGTGCACTCCTCCTGATGCTTGTTCTTTTCTTCTTGGACTTTGGAAGAATTTTTAAATCTCAAAAGCCTCGACCTTTGCTTCATCCCTATGTGATCTCTTCAATTCGAGTCCCTCCTATGCATATAAAATTGCTTACCCTCCTGAACTTTAGGGAACCCCAACTCTTCAATTAGTTCTATGGCTCTTGCACTCCTTACAGTTATGCTCTATGAATTGAAAGCACTAACCCTCCTAAGCTTATCCTTCTTTCGAATCCTCGAAGGATTCTTCAACTCTTGTGCCTCTGTAGGACCTCTGCGCACACAAAGTGCTATTCATCCTGAGCTTCTCTTCTCGCCCAGACTTCTAAGGAAACAGATCCTTCTCTCTTTCTCCTGCAAATGGAGAATTACAAGTCCCTCTTGGCACTTGGTCTGCTCAAGAAACCTATTGCTAAGTATTTATGGGTATTTAGTAACCCTATGTATATGCTCAATGCCCACTTGGTAGAGCCTCTTGCAGAACTCCTCAAAGATTCTATATTCTTATGAACTCAACAAAGTTCCTTCTATGTGCTCTAGCACTTACTCAATGCCCTCCTAGAAGAGTGTCAAGAATCCTTAGTGATTCTTGCTTCTAATGAACTCACAGTCGAGTTCCTCTATGCACTCCTTTGCACTCACTCAATGCCCACCTGGCAGAGCTCTACATAACTCACAACATAAGTTTTGGCTGCAACTGTGTTCTTCTCCACAACCTTGCCTCCTGAGGTGTTCAACAACCTCACAGGTCTTTCTCCTGAGTTGTTGATTTCAGCTTCTGTGCCCACCTGGCACGTCTTTGTCTGAACCTGCAGAATTCAAAAGTGCTTTAGTGCATTGGTATTCAGAGTCTGCAGCACTCTGTCACGCCCTCCTAGCATGAAACCTCAAAGACCTTCACCTTAAATCAAGCATACTCCTGCAAATGCAAAACTACAACATACATTCATATCATAATAAGAACACACACATACATTCATTTAACACCAGAAATATGCAGGAAAAACTATTGTTTATATTAAATGGAAAATGCCTGTTTGTACAAAGTGTTCCTGAGCATGGACTTCAATAGAGTCTTAGATCCTTCTCAAAATTCTCTCTTCTCTTGCTCAACTCTTACAAAATGAGACCCCAAAAGATCTTTTACCTCAGGCGGCTCTTCGAGCTCCTCCCTCCAAACCTCAACTACCCCATTAATTACATTCAATGGTTGTCTAGTCCACAGATTGGATCTAGATCTCAGCCTTTACAAACATTTAAAGGCCTAATTACTTCTACACCTGTGAAAAGCATGGCTTCCCAGCTCAACAACTTAAACATTTAATTACATTCAATTAATTACATTCATTCGAATAAAAAATGAGGGTTGCGCCTCTCTTCGACCTTGAATGCATGCGCTTTGAATCCGAAGATGTGGCTGGCTGGCTGACATGAGATGATGCTCCTGCATCATACTCCTCAGCTGCAAAATTCATGAGCTCCTGCTCATGAGCTTCCCCTCTCAGCTGGGGAAATCCTCCTGGATCCCAAACAAATGTCTTGAGCTGTCTCTTCGATCCATTCCCTTGTTATTACTGCTGCTTCTATGCTACTACTGTTGCTGCTTATTTTCTGCTTAGATGCTCCTCACTAGCAGTCTTTTCCGACCTGATCATTAGCTCTCGGATCTCCTCGATCACTTCGTCCAACTGCTCCCATGGCTGGCTCTCCTCATGCAGTCTCCTTAGCTAAAAAAATTGTCTGCAATTGGGTAGATCACTGTGATATCCCATGCCTTCATCCTTTGCTGCTTCCAACTTTGCCTGTTGGATGTGCATGCCCTGCACTATCACCCTTCTCTCCAGGGCTTCAATCTATTCACACAGATAAAAGAAGCTAATGTTATTTGCCTCTTCTTCTTCCTCTTCCGCAATCTCAAATTCTACAGTCTGTTCAACTACCTGGATGAATGTGTCGATCCACTCCTCAGAATGCTCATTTTCTTCTTTCGTGTGGGTATCTTCTAATGCATGCTCCAATGCTTCCTTGACAGTCATGGTTGGTTGTCTTTTTGCTTCTGCTGTTGCTGCCTTAATATCTGCAATGTAGACTTCAAACTTTACCTGGGAAAATGGTAGGAATATTTCAATTCCCCTAATCATCAGAATGATATTCTGATCTTCCTCCCTTTTCAGTTGCACCTGCTGATCCAAACTCACTTCTGAATTTATGAGACCCTCAAATAGCCTCATCTGCTGATCCTTGCTCACCTGGAAAATTGGGATTTCCCTGCTTCCCTCCTAGCAGTCCATGGAATTAACTGATTCCATATCTATTCCCTTGCCCACCTGGAAAACTGAAAACCTTTCGCTACCCTCCTAGCAGTCTGTGAGATCCCACAACGATCTCAACCCTTTGCCCACCTGGTAAATTGAAATTTCTTTTCTTCCCTCCTGGCAGTTCTGGCGATCTTTGGCCAGTCCCATTTCATCCTCATCCTCACCGAGATTTCTCCCAGTCTCTGGTTCACATATCTGAACCTCTTCTCCTTATTTCCACTGAGGTTTTTTGCATACCTCAACAACCTTTTCAATAGTCTACATTGTCTTCTAGACATCAACCCTTTGACTGACCACTTTAGCTTCAGCTTTCTCATGGGCCATTTGTGCACCCATCTCGACTTAGCATTCTATCATATCTCAATTGCAAGCTCATCCATCCTCACATTCATCTCAGCGAGTTCTTCATCCCATTCTGCTTTGCTCATCAGCAATGGGTCTTTCCTTCAAGAAATCTTATAGCATTTTGTGGCCATCTTCCTGTCCCTGTTTGCCATCCTAGCAAATCTGCTGCTCACTCCTACAAACCTGAGTGCTTCAATCTCTTCCTAGCATCCTACTAACTGTCTTCTCAATTGTTTCCTGCTCATGAATAATCACCACAAAGTCTCCAGTGATCTGTCTTCTTCTTGCTCCTTCTGTCTACAATATACAAACAGAATTTGAGCTCTCATATCAAATGTGATGTAGATGACGACCCTATGTCCACTCACAGGATCATTCTGTCTAATTCGTGAACTGAAGAGGATCTTTCGATTCCCACTGCAATCTCTGTTAAAATCCGATCCACAGGTCCTTCCTTTTCCTCACATCCTTCTACACTCGGCCACTGCCCTTTTTCACAACAAGGTAAATGAATATTCGGGCTTTGGGGTTTCTAGATTCCCGATGACAGGAATCCCCTATCTTCTTGCTCCCCTGATTGTCGAAGTGTCGATATGTCAAAGCACTTCAATAAAATTTATCCACTCAGGGCTATCTTCCGGTCCATGTGACCACTATTCCATACGACCACAACCTTTCGTCCTTTGGGATTTATCCACGCAAGAGCCCGACCTCCTGTCCGCTCGACTCCCGAAACGCCAATACGCAAAATGTTGATTAGCAATTGTTCTGACCTTCCTCTTTCCTCTTCACTATTTCGAGTTTCGATACACTGAAATACTCAGATCTCTGGTCCACAGGACTCCCGGGCTTTTCACCTTTTCGCACCTTCGGGACTTCTGTTCCCACAATGCCTTTGGGCTCTCATCCTCAGAACCCCCGAAGTTTCGATCCCTAACCTCCGATATGACAAAATGACGTCAATATCTACTGCATGTCCCAAATGGATGGATGGTCCAGATCAAATCTTGGGACTTCACCAGATGCGAATTCAAAAAGCTCTCACCTCTATGAGTCTCGGTGCCTGGATCTCTGAAATGGACGATTGCACAACACGCGTCCTTCCTCAGATCGACAACTGTGATTCTTTTGTTGTTTTGGGGCTTTTAATGTCCTGACCTCTCGACTTTGAGACCTCTGATATCCCAAATGTAGATATCTTGATGTTCCAATGCCTTTCGAGACATTTGTCTCCTCTGCTCTACTGTATGAGGGTTTAACTCTCTCGCATGTCCTGTCAGATCCAACGGCTGACGAGTTGTGAGCTCAAGATCTGACGGTTCAGATCCATACTTCCTGTGCACTCCTCTTGCTTCTTTCACTTTTCTTCCTGGACTTTGGAACAATTTTGAAATCTCAAAGACCTCAACCTTTTCTTCGCCCCTCTGCGAACTCTTCAGTTCGAGTCCCACCTGTGCGTATAAAACCACTTACCCTTCTGAACTTTAGGGAATCCCAAACTCTTCAATTAGTTCTATGGCTCCTACACTCCTTGCAGTTACGCTCTGTGCATTGACATCACTAACCTTCCTGAACTTATCCTTATTTCGAATCCTCGAAGGATTCTTCAACTCCTGTGCCTCTGCAGGACCTCTTTGCACACAAAGTGTTATTCGTCCTGAGATTCTCTTCTCACCCAGACTTCTAAGGAAACAGATCCTTCTCTCTTCCTCCTGTAGATGGAGAATTACGAGGCCCTCCTGGCACTCGGTCTTCTCAAGAAACCTATTGCTGAGTATTTTCAGGTATTTAGTAACCCTATGTATATGCTCAATGCCCACTTGGTAGAGCCTCTTGCAAAACTTCTCAGAGATTATATCTTCTTTTGAACTCAATAGAGTTCCTTCTGTGCACTCTGGCACTTACTCAATGCCTTCCTGACAAAGTGTCAAGAATTCTTAGCGATTCTTCCTTCTAATGAACTCACAGCCGAGTTCCTCTATGCACTCCTTTTCACCTGCTCAATGCCCACCTGGCAGAGCTCTACATAAATCACAACATAATTTTTGTTTGCAAGTATGTTCTTCTCCACAACCTTCCCTTCTGAGGTGTTCAGCAACCTCACAGGTATTTCTCCTGAGTTGTTGATTTCAGCTTTTGTGCCCACCTAGCATGTCTTTGTCTCAACCCGCAAAATTCAGAAGTGCTTCAATGCACTGGTATTCAGAGTCCACAACACTCTGTCATGCCCTCCTGACATGAAACCTCAAATACCTTCACCTGAAATCAAACACACTCCTGCAAATGCAAAACTATAGCATACATTCACAGCATAATAAGAACACACACAGACATGGATTTAACACCAGAAATATGCAGGAAAAAATGTTGTTTATATTAAATGGAAAATGCATGTTTGTACAAAGTGTTTCTAAGCATGGACTTCAACAGAGTCTCAGCTCCTTCTCAAAATTCTCTCTTCTCTTACTCAACTACTCAAATCTTACAAAATGAGACCCCAAAATATCTTTTACCTGAGGGGGCTCTTCGATCTCTTCTTTAATTACCCCATTAATTACATTCAATGGCTATCTAGTCCGTAGATCGGATCTAGATCTCAGCCTTTACAAACATTTAAAGGTCTAATTACTTCTACGCCTGTGAAAAGAACAGCTTCCTAGCTCAACAGCTTAAACATTTAATTACATTCATTCGAATAAAAAATGAGGGTTGCACCTCTCTTCGGCCTTGAATGCATGTGCTTTGAATCCGAAGGCATGGTTGGCTGGCTAATGTGAGATGATTCCCTTGCATCAGTTTACGTGGGTGGATCGATCGAAGGTGTTGTTGGATGGGTTTAACGTCCAAGTATGTCTTAATCTCATGTATCACAATGGCGGGGTCAATACCTGGAATTTGTTTATAGATCCAGGCGAAGACATCACAAAATTATTGGAAAAGAGACTTATAGGTGAAAACTTCGTCATGGGAACATGAAGCTCCGATATGCACATTTTCGACAATTCCAGGTTTTATGGATATGTTGAGGGGAATAGTGGATGATATATTGCTTAAGTTTCCTTCGTAAAGCATGTGTAGACTCAATAATGGTATAAATGACAACAATGGTCGACGGGGTTGAGATCCATTGTTAACTCTCAATGGTGTGTTGTTCCAGGAAGAGGATGGAATGATGATGTCCATCATCCCAGGGGGTGTCTTCCATGGACATGACAAACATAATCATCTTGTTCATGGGAAAAGTAATGCGAAAAGGATCTGGAAATGAATCATCAAGAGAGGGGGTATCAAGGGTTGCCGATTGAATGGCTTGATAAGCAGATTCCATTGGACTTAAAGGAATTTTGTCACCATAACGAAGATGATCGCCGAGGTTGGGGACCGTCCATGGGTTGTGAGACATAAGGGTTCCATGAGTATAGGTGGAGATCATGTTGATCGAGGTGACAAACAGATGTGGAACATCGGGTGGTGGGATGGGGAAAGTGCCCATCAAAGAGGAATCTTTAAGAAGACCCACACCGACATTATCATATCCAAGGGAAGTTTTTGAAATGAACGGTACGTTGTAGGTACGTGTGTTAGAGTGAAAGAAGGCCAATTGGTCGATGGTAATGACTTTTCCTTGATGTGGGAAACTCATGAAACGGGAAAGATTCGACACAACTGCATGCATGGAATCAATCCAGCTACGGAAAAGTAGAAGTTTGTAATCGAGAGGAGCATCAAAGACCTCCACTTCGACTTGGACTGTTTTTCCTTCTAACATAATAGGCAAAGAGGGGAGAACACTGAAAGGCTTGAAACTAGAGCCATTTAAGGATTTGAGTGTGTTGTGGGATTCATTCAAAGGAGGAGAGTCGATGGATTTCCAACAAGTAATAGACAAGACACACATCGAGGCACCCTCATCAATAACTATTCTACAAATGTTTTTGTTGGAGACAATAAGTTGTATTTGGAATGCAAGTTGAAAGGGTAACCTTGGAATGTGATATTCCAGGTCAAAAATTATTAAATTTGTAGTTGTGGGGTCGATTCCACCAATATCTTTCAATAGTGCCTTCCATTGTATAGGAAAACTTTGAAGGACTTCGAGGGGTGACATCGCAGACGGTGCTTGGGAAAGATCTTCGACAATGCTGTAGTTCTGGGAAACACGAGCATGAGGATTAAAAGCCGATTTTTGAACAACACCCTTTGGGGGAGGGTGAAGAATTGTATCTAGGCTCAATCATTCAATATGAAGAGGAACGTTGGTAGGTGGGGTCGTAGGAGATGGTTGCACCGATGAAGGAGGTATCGTATCAACCTTCTCTTTGGAGGAAGAATAATCTTTGGTTTGAGTCGTAAATGTGATGTCATTCTTCTTTGAATCACCAGTACACATTAATACATAGGATGTATTGGAGGGGGAAGGTTGGTCATGAATGACCAATTGGTCCTGTTGTTGAGAGGGGAAGGGTTCTGACAATATGGCCAGAGTGGGGGGTTTTGTGGTCCCTTGAAGAAACTTAGTAACCTTGTCTTGCCGTGCACAATCCTTCATGTAGTAATCATCACCATAGATAAGACAAGGGTATCGAGGTTTTCACTTATCCCTATCATCAACAAGGACTATTTTGGTTTTCTTAGTTTGTGGAGTATTTTTATCCTCCTTGGTCTTACCCTTTCCTCTTTTAGATTTATTTCTACCGACGGGGGTAGATTGAACATAATTCACCTCAGAAGTCTTGCCAGTGGGAGGGGTATGAGACAGAGCATTTTGAACATTAGAAGAAATAGATTTGGGGTTGTTTCTAGAAGTTTGGATGGAATGAGGTTGGGCATGGAAGGTGTCAATCACACTGTAACCTGCATGAGAAGGAGCGGGAGTGGTTGAATTAGTAGAAGTAGAATAACGAGGTGTATCAGGAAGCAGGTCGTAAAGAGTACTTGTTTGTGAGTAAACGAGGTCTAGGTATTGGGAACGACTGATTTTCTATTCCTCTATGAAAACTCCACCCATGGCGATGTCACCAGCGATGTCATTCATGAATAATTTTGTGAACCACTCTGCCAACAACTGATCGGGAAGTTCGAGTTTGATGAGACATCGTCAGAATCGCCACTCATGAATGTGATCAGAGATATGAGTGGCTTTACTTTGTTTAATAGAAGTCAAGATCTCGGTTCCTATTTCATAGTGAATTGGTAACTGGTAGTGGTTGAGGAAAGCCATAGAGAGGGTGTTGAATTTGGTGAAGAAGCCTCGTGGTAATTCTATATACCACTTTACGGTGGAACCTGTAAGGGTTTGCTGAAAAAGGCATAGGTGAATAGAGTCATCCATCAAAGAGTTCAATGAGCACCAAAGGTGAAAAGTCATGACGTGATTGTTCGGGCCCTCTCCTGGTTTACCATCGAATTTAGGGATGTCATATGGTAGTTTGGATAGTATGGCAGGCCACTAAGGAGAGTGAAAAATGGGATCATTTAAAATCCTTCACAGATTAGGTAGTTCCAAAGTGGCTAAGAAGGGTAACTATCTGTTCACATGTGGGTACTAGTGACTTTGGGGAGGAAGTCTCGTCGGTAAACCAGTGGGACCATAAGCAGTTTGCATGTAATGCAAAGATCTGAGCAGGTTCAGTTGTTGGTGTGGAGGTAAGTAATTCATAGGGTTCTACCCTTGAACAGGGGCATGGGGTTGAGCGTTCGAGCCCCATATAGGATTGGACATGCCTAGGTATGGCTGGCCTATGCTAGGGGGGACAATGGAGCTAGCTTGAGGTGGTTTCCCCCCAGTCGAGAAAGGATTATGTTGAACAAGATAATTCCAATACTGGGCCAAGCACGAAGGTATGTTTTTTACAAAGGGTGGGATCGGTGGAGGTTTCCCTCCAATTGGGGGTTGAGTCCCAATTGGGATTTGTCCTGCAAAAGGAGTTTGGGTTTGTCCTCCTTGGTGAAATTGTCCACCAACAGGAATATGGTAAGCAGATGTGAATGATGGAAAGGTGCCACTAGGATCAATACCTTTGAAAAAGGATGGAAGAGGTCCTCTGAAAGGGGGTGGAGGAAGTGTTAGAATGAAACTGGGATGGGGGTTCCCAGAAGAAGTGGAATCACCAAAAGTCCTGGACATTATCTATGCAGGAGCGGGGATAGAATCATTCAATGCATGATATCCGGGTGGAAGGGTCGGGGTGAATATGGGTGAAAGTGGTGTGCCAATGGGGTCTTGGATGGTCATTGTAATCCTGGTGTGTGGACTCGTAGTTTCTGGGGCCATTGTATAATGGACAGTTTGTAGAGGGATAGCCAAGATGTGGCTAGTTGGTGGAGTTTTTGTACCAGGAAAGTAATAAGCAGAAGTAAAAGGTATTGCATCTGGATTAGATGTTTTGGGAAGTTTAGGTGCGATAGTGATATCAATGCCTGCTCCTAAGCCAAAGAGATCTCACCTAAAAATGCCAGTAGCCCAAAAAGGATCTTGACCCTCAGGTCCTAGGAAAGGTCCAGTTGGTGATCTAGAAGACTAAACAACTAATTCTCTAGAAGAATTCAGTCACATAATACATCTCTCAGAGTCGGGGTGAAGTTGAAAGTCCTCTCGACAATTGGAAATTCAAAACCATTCTAGAGAGTCGGTTCTTTCCACTTGTGGAGTGGTGACGTCTTGGACTTCACTTTGTTGAGAAGATCCCTCTAGTGAGTTGGCAAGAAAGGGTTGAGAACCTTCCATATTTTCTAGGGGTAAGCCTTGCATTCTCTGTGAACTACATGGAGGGTCTACTGTGATCGAGTTAGGATCTTGCGAAATAAATTCTAAGGCCTACTCAGGTAGAAAAACAACATGCGCTAGTAAAATATAGGAATCAAAACCAAACAAGCAAGGCCTTCTAATGTTGAGGTCACTAGTTGGTGATGAAATCCAACGTCACAACGACGACAAGAAGGGGCTAGGCTAGGGTGGAAAAGTTACATTGACTACCTACCTAATGGACTTACACCCTAGTGCAAGCTCCCACACATAAGTGTGGGTATACCCTCCAAGGAGCCTGAGTGAGTCTGGACAACATCGATTCTAGGTACCGTGAATACTTTCCCCTTCACATTCACCTTGTGCAAGACCCTAAAAGATAGGCTACTAAGGTTACCACCAACAAAAATAATTCCTGGGGGGACAGTCGACAGTACGATCCACACACAAGGGTAGGGTATATGACCTGAAATCAGCTTGAGAGGCTTCCACTCATCATTGTGGGTATACCTTCAAGTGACCCCTGTAATACGTGCAATCTCTACACTGATGTCAACAAAGCAAGGTGAGTAACTCTGTCAATCTCGATGCGACCTCAGGTTTGATCCTTGTGTGAGAAGGGCTTCCTAGGACAAAATGTTTTAAATGGAATTTGACACTCCCTATCACAAGATACTATTGTGTGTTTTGTGATTTTGAGAGTGTGTCTCACTTCCTGTTCCAAAGCTCTAGACTAGCTAATGTTGGTGTAAAAGAGCACTAGAAAAAGTTACTAGTTGAATTTTTAAAATTGTGCAATATTATTAAAGGATGTTGATACTCAAGAGGAGACGGAGATGAAACCAATGTTGTGTGAGACTCTGACCCAAAAATGTGTAAGTAGGAATGAAAGATACAAATTTCATTCGATGAATCCTATTTACAGGAGGGAAAGAGGAGTTTTTTGGAACATGAACTACAATGTACGATCATCTTTAAAATACAATATCAAACAATCACGAGCAATGAAAATTTTCTATTCATTCTTTTTCAATATTTAAATGCCAATATTTTTGAATAACAAGTTGCTTAAAATAAAGAAAAAGTTTTCAATTTTTATTATAAACCAACAATAGAGATGGAACTAAAAAAGTAAGCAACCAATGAAAAAAAAATGCACAACAAAACACCCCAAATGGATCTTTCAATGAAGACAAAAATGACACATTGACAAAATGGGTCTCTTCAAATGCACATGGGCAACAAATTTCCAAGTAATAAACAATTGAAAAGACAATCAATCTCAACTTTTAAACCAAGCATAGGCTCCTAACCAAGCAAGCACTCGAATACTAAGATTGGAGATTATACCCTTGTTTGAAGAAACAGGTCAAGAAGTAAAAATCAAGACAAAATGAGCAAGGAGAGCTTTCGATTTCTGAAAACCAATTATTCACAAGATTTGAAGCCAAGAAGCATTCAATCAATGGCCAGAGAAGTTCTTCCTAGACACACAAACAAATCTGGGTATCTAATGACAAAAAAAGACTTAAACCAAAAATTTTGCAAGTGGGTTTGCAGGCTGGCAGTGTATTACAGTGCGAGAATCAAGGATTCTCGTAGGCTAGACACATGTTGACTATGAGGGGTTCACACTAGACTGAACACCAAGGTGCAAACTCAGGTGATTCTCACAGGCTACTAAAGGGTGCACTATGAGAAGGTCTATAAACAAGCAAAATTTGGAAAAAGGACAAAATTTCTGAGAGAACTTCTAGACCCAGGGAGTTAGTGAGGATATCCTCAAGACTTAGAGATTGATGGGAATGAGAAAATGTAGGTCAAGAGAAATTGGCCAAGAAAAAACCAATGAAAACCACTAAAAATGGGTATGATCCCCAGTATGGTCACCAATTTTGTTATCAGACAAATCGGTAGGTGCAAACACTAACATATCTCCCTAGATCCACCTGGATCTAGAAAAAAACAAGACAGGACACTACTCTTTCCCTAGGTTGTTATCATTGACTCTACTAGTAGAGAGGAACAAGTGGCATACCTTCAGATCACTTCCTCAAGTATCCATTGTTCCCTCTTCACTCTGGTGCTCTCATGCAATCAAGTCCGGGACAACACAAACCAACTAAAGTGTATATAAAAAAGTATATTCAAAGTCAAACTATGCATATGATCAAGGAGTTATGCAATAAAACAATAGTGATTTTATGGGAAAGGGACATGCCTCTATATCATATTAAATGAAAGTAGAAGATTACAACCTAATCGCCTTGATGTCCCAAGCTTCCTTTTAGTGACCCTTAGTTCCAACACATGCACTTTCTCTACAATCGCATGAACAAGATCTAACAAATCTTGATAGGCCAAATGGGGACTTCAAGCTTCTATCCAAGCAGAGTTCCTCACACAATTCTTTCACCAATTCTTCATTCAATCTTGCTTAACCTTTTTCATGAGAACCCTTTCAATATATAGGAGAAGGAGAGATGGTTACATGGATGAGGATGATCCCTCCAAATCTAAGAAGTCAGTAGGATGCCAACCATACGAATGCCAACTTATTTTCTAGAAGATCCCCTTATAGAACCCTCGAGACTTCTTCCTTTTTCCAAGCTCAGAAACAAGTTTGCACCCTGCCTATAGAGTAGCCTGCGAACAGTTCTCACCCTAAGTGTGGGTAGCCTGGGAGAATCAAGCATTCTCGCACCCTAATACATAGGCAACCTGCGAACTCACTTTAAAAATGTGTTTTTGGAAGAAGACAATAGTCATTTTTCTCAGGAAAAAAATCCTTATTAGGAGCCTGAATACATCACTGTAGAGACATCACCAGAGTGACCAAAACCATGTGTAACATCTAGTACATGAGTTGAGACTCATAGGTATACTATAACTACCTACAGAAATATAACTATTCATAGATGACGGTATACTTGATCCCAAATGCATCATGCACAGGATTTGTCTACTCAACATAATTAATTAAAAGTGTGATTTAGCCTAGAGGTTATCCTATTACAAGAGTAATGAAATTCTACAGGAATAGTTCTTCTTGTTAATACATTCAATGATACTAGAATTTACTCAACATTATGTTCCAGTAGAAATAATCCATTCCTAATTGATGAATAGGAGGTATTGGGTCAGTCTCTAATCACAACAATGTTTGACCAAGGTTCATTCATAGAAATAACTAAAATGCAGATCTATCACTGATCATAATATTTAACCAAAGACATATTAGAATAAATTATCTGAATCAATTGTCATGAAGACAAATGGAACATCCACGTTCCTGCCAACCATACAGTAGGTAAGCCAAATCCCTTGTCCTATTCACCCCCTAGCCTAACCATGAATCCATGAGGCCAATCTTGGAATTTCCTCTTCAACAATGTCTTCCTCTATGAGTAATCTTCTCCTTGCCTGACACTCAACAAGTAGTGTTCATAACAACAAGTGACCAAGAATATTATTTTCCAACATACTTGGCAGTGTCCTTCCTCCTCACATATGCTATTTATCCAAACCATATTTTTTCCTAGGTCTTTTTCCCTCTCCTGGGAATTTTCGTAGCTTTCTAAATGCTTGATTTTCAGGGGCTTCCAATGGCCAAATATTTGATTTTCCACTTGTAACAATTAGCCCAGAGGTAGTTCCAACATGTTTCACACTCATGGAGTCATGGTTAGCTGATTTTTTACATGGTTGTTCCATCTGTCCTCCTGCAATCATTATAAAATATTTTGTTTTCATACAAGTGTTATAGTCAAATAGTTAGTTGGGTCAAATCAGAGCTCTGTCCAACAATCATAATAATTTATTACAATTATCAAATTTGAAATTCGGAATTGCCATAAATGGCAAAAGTTTTCCAAATTCGAATTTACTAAAAATTAAATAATTTTCCAACAAATTTTTAAATTTCAAAAATACTTTATTTTTGGGGATGTCACATCCTTTCCCCCTTCAATAAAACATTGTCCTTAGTGTTCGTCCCTTTCTTGGAATAGGATTGGATGATATTTCCACAAATCTCCCTCCAACTACCAAGTGGCCTCCTAAGGACTAAATTGCTTCCATTGCACCTTTACCTGAGCAACGACTCTGTTCCGAAGTGCTACTTCTCTTCGATCCAGAATATAGAGGGGTTCCACCTGGAACTTGCCTTTGGGTTCAACCTATACCAAGTACCAATCAATCATATGAGTAGGGTCATGAACATACTTTCTCAACAAAGAAACATGAAATACATTATGAATTCTTAGATTAGTTGGGAGTGCAAGTTGGTATGCTATGCGTCCAATTCGAGTTAGTATATTGAAGGGCCCACAAAACCTGGGTCCCATATTGGCACAGTTCCCTAACTTGAACGAAATTTTTCAGGCTTTGACCTTCAAATACACATGGTCTCCCACTTGAAATTCCAAGTGTCTTCCTTTCTGATCTACATAGCTCTTATGTTTGTCCCGTGCTTCTTTTAAGTTCTGTTGTACCTTCCTTACCATGTTCTCCATTTGTTGGAGCATCTCTAGTCCAACCATGATTCTATCAACTGAGTTATCCCAACTAATTGGAGTCATACACTTTGTGTCATACAATACCTCGAAAGGGATTAACTTAGCCGAAGTTTGGTACCCATTGTTATATGCAAATTCCACCAAGTGTAGATAGTCTTCCCACTTGTTCGATTTTGTTCTTATGTACATGCAGAGCATATCATTTATGATTTGGTTTTTCCTTTTAGCCTGTCCATCTGTTTGTGGATGATAACTCGTTCTAAAATTCAAATTAGTATTTAGCCCTGCAAACAATTCCTTCCAAAAAGTGGATGTGAATTTTGCATCTCTATATGAAATCACCATTTTAGGAATACCATGCGGTCTAAAAATTTCTTTCGAGAATATTTCAACAATGTTTATAGCTTTAAAATTAGACTTTACAGGAATAAAGTGTGCAGACTTACTGAGTTTATCGATTACAACCATGATAGAATCATTTTGTTTCTGAGTTTTAGGCAAACCTGTTATAAATTCCAGTGATATGGTCTCCCATTTCCATTATGGTACTGGTAATGGCTATAATAGGCAAGCTGGATGCTGGTGCTCGACCTTAACCTGTTGACAATATTGGCACCTAGCCAAGTATTCTGTAGTTTCTCCCTTCATATTAGGCCAGCAAAATAGTTTTCGAAGTGTTGTTATTGTTTTCTAGTATCCTGGATGGCCAGAATATGGTTTCTTATGCACTTCGTCCAAGATTATTAATTTTAACTCTGCTAAATCTGGTATGTAAAGTTTGTTTTTAAATCGTAATAGTCCCTTCTTGTCGATACTTAGATCTAGTTTATCTGATTTTACGGTACTGTTTTGTAATTCTTCCATTATCTTAGTGTAATTTTCGTCATTAATATCTGTCGTCCTTATTCTTTGTTCCATATCACTTTCTGCCCCGTTGATATTTATCTCAAATAACCCATGGACTCTTCTACTTAAAGCATCCGCTACCTTATTTTCCTTACCCTTGATATGTATGACCTCGAAGTCGAATTATCTCAAGAAGGCTAGCCATCTTGCTTGTCTTTCATTAAGATCTTGTTGGCGAAACATATATTTTACCCCACTATTATCCGTCAATAGTAGAAATTTTCTGCCCATTATGTAGTGTCGCCACATTTTTAAGGCATGTATTATTGTTGTCAATTCTAAGTCACGAGTGACATAATTTATCTCATGTTCTTTTAATTTCCAGGACTCATAACAAATAGCGTGTCCTTCCTGAGTTAGGACACAACCTAGTCCTTCTTTACTTGCATCAACACATATGGTGAAGTCTTTATCTAGGTCTGCTACCTTCAATATGGGTCCAGTTGTCAATAATTCCTTCAGCTTGTTAAAACTGTCTTGACACTTCTCTGACCAGTTAAACTTGGTCCCTCTCTTTTGTAATGATGTGATAGGGTAGGCTATCTTGGAAAACCCTTCTATAAATCTATGATAATATCCGGTGATTCCCATGAATGACCAGATATCCGCTACATCCTTAGGTACTGGCCATTCCATAATGCATTTTATCTTCTCTGGGTCTACAACAATGCCTTTTTCTAAAATTACATGTCCTAGATATTGTATTTCCTTTTGATAAAAGTCACACTTGTCAAATTTGGCGTACAGTTTATGTTTCCTCAATGTTTGCAGAAATATTCTTAAGTGTTCATTATGTTCTTCCTCTGTTTTAGAATAGACCAGAATATCATCGATAAATAATACTACAAACTTGTCTAAGTACTGACTGAAAATATTGTTCATCAGGCACATAAACATGGTTGGTGTGTTAGTGAGTCTGAAAGGTATGACTACAAATTCGCAATGTCCATATCTTGTTCGAAAATCTGTTTTTTTTATGTCCTCATCCTTTATCCTAACTTGATGATAACCGGATCATAAATACAACTTTGAAAAGATATTGGCCCCACCTACTTGATCGAACAAATCATTTATCCTTGGTAAGGGGTATTTTTTCTTAATGGTCATTTTGTTCAGTTGTCTATAATCGATACATAGTCTTAGACTACCATATTTCTTTCTCACAAAGAGGACTGGTGCCCCCCATGGTGAAACACTCGGTCTAATATACTCTTTGTCCAACAATTCCTGTAATTGTATTTTTAATTCTGTCAGTTTTGGTAGAATCATTTGGTAAGATGCTTTTGAGATAGGGGCTGAACCAGGTAGTAAGTATATGGAGAAGTCTATTTCCCTTCTAGGAGGTAATTCTGGTATCTCATCCATGAACATGTCTCTAAATTCACGTAGGGCAGCAAAGTCTTCTAGCTTTGGCTTATCTTCTTTTTCTAACAGATTCATTACTTGTATGGCATAAACTTGACATCCCTTTCTCATACATTTCTTGAGTTGCATCGTTGAAACTTGTCTGACTGATACATGTTTTGGTATACCTTGGGTTGTTCTAGTAGTGCCAAAATCATCTTTATAGTTAAGTAACTTTGTATAACAATCTAGTACTACTTTGTGTTGTTCCAACCAATCATCCCAATAATCATATCGTAACATCCTAGTGGTAGGATGTTCATATTTGTTCTTATATTTTGACCATCTAAGATGAACTCAAAATTAGAAATAAATTCAACTACTTTCCTTTTAGTTCTTGTTGCTAGTTGTACCAGCCATGATTTTGCGTGCTTCAGTTTCTTAAGTTTGTTTGACTCTACTACATCAAAAGTAATATAACTTAACGTAGCTCTAGGGTCAATTAAAACAGAAATTTAAGAGTTATTGATTTTTCCTTCAATCTCTACCACAAAGGAATGGTGGTCAACTTGTCGACGATCTATGGCTGCATTTATCTGATGCAGGCTTCTGCCCACGTCACCCACTGTCGAGGATTCCTGCAAATTATGAACAACAGTTATGTTGGCTGAAATTAAACATGGACAATTCCTCCTTAGATGAGGTTCTCCACATTCCCAACACTTTAATGGCTCGTGGGAGCTGTCCCCAAACTTCTTCATTCCCAGATTTACCAGTTTACCATTGCCTTGTGTATTCAGATGATTGGAGTGAAAATCCTTTCTCATAAATCTTTTTGTTGCATTCCAATAAGGAGCTGGCTAGTATCCCTTCTTCCATTGGTTCATTTGATCTTGCTTCTTATCCTTCCAAGATTTGGGAAACTCTACTTGTTGTTTATACTGGTCATAGCACATTCATGCTTTCCTGAATACTTCACTCAAGGATTTGGGGTTGTCAAACTCAATTATGTCCCTGTAGGACTATGGTAAACAACTTAAGAATCATTGGATTTTTAACTTATCCTCCCGGATGTATAGTACGAACCTTAGTAGTTCCAGAAATTTATTTATAAGGTCCTCCATCATCATCTATCCAAGTTGTAACTCGTAAAATGCTTTCATTTTCCTTTCATAATAGCTTTCAGAAAGGTATTGTTTCTTGAAATACTTCTTAAAGTCCGACCATTCCAACTATTTCTCCTTTAGGCCCTTGGCCAATTTTAGGTCTTTCAAGCAAATGTTGGCCTTCCCTTTTAGATTGTAGATGGCCATTTTGACCTTCATATTACTAGAATAGTTGTAGATCTGGAAGTATTTTTTGATGTCCAACAACCATGCCTAGACTTCTTCTCCTGTCCTGGATTCTCCATCAAAGGTACCTGCTTTAATCTTTTTAAATTCTCCTTCAAGGTGGTCTACATGTTTTCTTTTTCTATCTATTTTAGTTTTGTCTTCATCTGAAGGTGTTCCTTCAGACGAACTGTCTCCTTTTTCTGTTTCCATACCAGAGTTCTTGGAGGCCCTTTTGTTGACCTCTTCGTCATGGTTATTGTCCTTTTGGATTTTCTTGGTCACTATACTGTGCAGTAGGACTTCATTTATCTCTTGATGTTCCTGTTGTGCTTTCTTCAATTTCTCATTATCTGCTTTGAAAACCTACAGCTCAACAATAAGATTCCTCATTGTTTCCAATAATTCCGTAAGAGAGCTTCCATCACTATTTTGTCTTGGATATCCATGAGGTCCCTGTTCTGTATTTCCTGCCATTCTGTTTTTTGCATCATCCTGAGCTGCCATAATTCACACAAAACATAAATGTTTTCTGTTTATAACAAAAAGGTCTATTAGTTTTGCATAGATCGAAATATGTGCTAAGCAACTAATGTGGCCCTGTTTAGGTGCAGTGTTGTAACCTTTTTCTCTGATACCATATGTAATTTTTCCCAAAATTTGCAACAATTTTTTCTTTTTTCATTTTACCGTGCTTATAACATACTCATACCACAATTGTATAGTGCTTTGATAAAAACCTAGTTGTTTATTATCTCACTCTTAAACATAATATGATGCATTTTACTCCTTACTACATCATTGAAAAGGGGGTTTGGACTTAAGACTGTTAGAATTAATTCACATACCTGCATATATAATATTCTTGTTGTGCACCATAATTTTACTTCGAAGGGTATCCATTAACCTTGTCTAGCGCGACTACAGGACTTGTACCAGTCTGTTGGAATACTTACACGGAACTTTAGTGGCTACTTCGTGACATCTTTAGGTTGTGATTCCTATTCCGAGCCGATTTCATACAATCTCTATTCTTCTTTGAGTGTAACGTATAATGATTAGGAGTTAGAGCGACCACTCTAGTTCCACAAGTGTGGAGTGTCTTTGTATATGTGTAGTCTCTGAGGTACACATAGAAATGACATTAGTTAGTTAGGGTTTTTGCAAAGGTACACAATGTTCTTTCCTAAACTGAAAATGAATTTGGAGTGACTAGTTTAAAATGTGACTTTCTAATTCATCAACTGAGCATTAAATGGAAAGAAACACACAAAAGGATTAAACCAAAGCCGCAACTAGCTGTCGTCCTCATTCATTAACTAGTGATGTGAAATAAAGGAGAAAAAGTTGTGTATTAAATAGGGTCTTGACTGTTACATTAAAATTTCTCTGCAGTGCCTTTCCTCGGCCTCCTGTTCGACATGCATGACCATAGATTTTTTTCCACCTTTCCCTAATCACGTGGTTATGGTACATCACATTGTCTCTCTCATTAAACCAGGACATGTACTCTCATGGCTAGCATTCAACATTCTCTTGGGTTGTATGACTTGGGGGTAATCCCCTATTGCCCATGATATTGTTACCGCTTCTAGCGTTAGACTCAGGCATCGATGGAGTTAGTTTCTCTGTGTGGGAGGGAGTCATCTAACCACCTCTCTCTTAACCTGGTAAGTTTATTTGAACCCTGTTATAATGCCTATGTATTATGGTTGTCTAGGTAACTATTGGATAAAAGATTTAATGAAGTTTTGACGGTATTCATTGTTCTATGAGGTTCCCATATAATATTTTGCGGACTTGGAATAGTTTTCCCCATGTTTTTGGTCTATTTAGTTAGGGTATGATTCCCTGTGGAAAGCTCTCCTGTTGTTCTCCAAATTCCTCTAAATTATCCACTAGTTACCAGGTCTATCTTATTAGCTTGGAATAATGGAGGTATTACAGAACAAAAGAGGTCTTTGTTCTATGCCAGTTCTTCTTACATCAGTCAGGAAAAGTACAATAGTAAAATAATTTTCTTCGGGGTTCCTTCATTTGGAATGAAAAAGCTACAGACATTTCTATCTCCATACCTAGATCCTACTTAGGAGAACCTGGGACTAGAGATGTCTTCTTGGTTGGTAGTTCCAAATTTTTTTCCTATATTGTGTCAGGTATTTTATTTGTAGAACAAGGTCTCCCTAGAAAACCCATCACTTTGGAGTCCTTTCACGACCCTATGTCTATTATTCTGTTTCTAGATTCTATACCCTTTTTTTTCGGTGTATACAAAAATACCGGCCTCCATACAAGGTGGATTCTATCTGCCGAATAAGTTTTGAAAAAGGAAGAAAAGAGGTTGTCGTGTGTCATGAATTATAGTCAGTGGTTAAATTGGAAGCATTGATTTCCTTTCCATCATATTGATTCTATCTGTGGGCATAAATTAATAGAGAGAATAGTTCTGTCTTAATTTTGAGAAAATGTTTTTCTTTTGCCAAAAGACATTCGAATAGTAATATTCCTTAGGCCAATAAGATTGGATGTTGCACCGCGAAGCTTTTAGGATTTGGTTGAGTAAGTCTCTAAATTAGTTTATAAATTGCATTTCTTCGAGAGAAAGATTTAGTCTCTGAATTAGTTTATAAATCACATTTCTTCGAGAACAAGATTTCGATTATTATCTGAGGGTGGGGCCCTGTTGTATGCAAGGGTACCCATCATGACTCTATCATCCCATATTCCCCTTTCGAGCAACCAGATAGAGCTTCAATAGTGTCACGAAAGGAAAGGCGACCTCCATCCCTCGAGTTAACTACAGACTCTTAATGATCTCTATGGCAACTTTATTTCTCTTCCTTCTGTTATGGACTCTATTGTGCATTTTTCAATGATCTTCTTGATTGCAAATTTTTATGTGGTTATTAATTTTAATCTCTACATTTTCTTGTAGGGTATCTTCCCCTCTAAGATTCCCAGCTTTATGAGGGCCTCAGAACCCATAAAAGGTATTCGATTTCCAAAATATGGCTTTGTTAATATCGGACAACGACAATTTTTAGCCTAGGATTACATTTTCCGAATCTTATAATTGGACGAATGACTTTATCTCTGTAATTGGTTTGTCAAAAACAAATGGAAGGGACTTCCATTATTTTAATGCCTAATAAAAAAGCTTCCTATCATGGCTAGGTGCAGACTATGTATTGTTGTTTTGATCTTGTAACTTTAATGATTTTGGAACTTTGACCAGATGAAGTATGATTATATACATATCACTCCATGAAGGATTCCTCTTACTTGTATAGAAAAAATAATAATACTTGGTTTGCGAAGTGCTAAACCTGATATATATACTTTGGGTATTATTACAGTCCCAACCTGATATATACTATGATCATTATTTACAGTTCATAATATGAAAGATTTACTTGAATTTCCCCATGTTCTCTATAAG